>JBBPCZ010162837.1:0-17386 GCA_037974445.1 Brycinus macrolepidotus
CACACACACACACACACACACACACACACACACACACACACACACACACACACACACACACACACACACACTTATTTGTCTTTGATAACTGAGCCAGCTGTCACACAATTCAAACAGCTTTTGCTGTCAACATTCAAATGACCTGTTAATCATGGTGCAAAACCTGTGGAATTGGGTAAAAATGCAGTAAACCTGGTAAAAAGCCACCACTCGCCTCTCAAGAAAAAAAATCTCCTTATTCATACACAGTTTTTCCTTTTTCCCTTTTATTGCTTTTATTGTTATAACAAAAAGAGCCTTATTTTTCCCCTCAGTGAGCCAACTTATAGACATAGATCGGTCTATAACTGAAAACTGATTGGAAATGATCAGAAATCTGTATATATCTGTATGTCTCTGTTAGGCCTCAGTGTGCAGGCTTTCCCCTCTCCAACATTATTATAGTCAAACTGAACGCTCCATTCAGAAGAAAATGTTGTATGTCTCACAAAGCACATTCCACGTGGACAAGGTTAAGTTTAAGCAAATGCAAACATGCTTAATTTGTTTTACGATGGTGGCTATCACCTTTCTCTGGGCTTGTCCCAAATGGGCCCCTATGCCCTGCGGTCCTCCTCAAAATCAGACTGCATGCTCCTTGTCTAAGCTGTTTTACTTTTTATTTTAAATTTGTGTTTTTTATTTGTTTTAGAAATTTTCCGATTTGTGTTTTTAAATTTAAAATTGTACTTACTTTTATACTTATTTTTAATTTTTATTTGTGTTTTAGAAATGTTCAGATTTGTGTTTAATTCAAAATTGTACTTATTTTTTATAATGTCTGCACAGTCATAAAAGGAGCGGTTCAGGATACATTTCACAGCGTGTTGTACTTGTATAACTATGCATGTGACACACTGAATCTTGAATTAGGATGATAGGTTTAATAGTGTGCACATTAAATAGCCTGGTGTACGCCATTTGTGTACTGTACCCAGGAAAAATGTGTCAGCAGTCATACTTTCCCTTTTTTCAAATGAGCTTGATCTCCTTAGACCTGATGGACACCATAGACCTTCTTAGACACGTCTTATTCAGATCATCTGTCCGTTAAATTAAATGGATCAGATGTGTTACATTTGGGAAAGAGCTCAAATCTGTGGAAAAGTAGACACTGGCTTGTGATCCTCACAGGCATGCAAATCAGACATCGGAGCATCAAACTTTACTATCCGTTCCTGTGCCAGTGAACAAGTTTAAGCATAGACGAATAAGAAATGAACAGTATTAAGACATGCTATTTGTAGAAATGACTCACCCCTGGCATTGCACAGTCCCTGATGCTCTGGGCCTCAGCTCCCGTGACGAAATCATGAAACAGCACCACATAAGGTTGCAGGCTGACTAGCTCACGTTTCATGGGCTGCAAGAGCAGGCCAGGACTACCATTGGTGAAGTAGTCACAAAACAGTCTGGGGTTTTCATACAGCTTTGGCTGTAAGCAGAGAAAAGCATCTGAGCTTCATTACCAATCAAAAAAAAAAAAAAAATCTTACTGCCTTCCAGCTTTGTCTACATATTCTCAGCCCACACCCTGCAACAAAACTTAGAACCCATGCTTCTGAGTACACTGTTCTAATAATTACAAAGATACTATTCTGTACACCTATGGAACAGTAGGTACAAAAAAAACAAAAACAAAAAAAAAACAAAAAAAAAAAAAAAACACCCTCTTCAGAATATTCACATTTTGTTGCTTTGCAGCCTGAAATGAAGATACAAATTATCCAGTTATATTTAGTCTATGCAACTTATAACATGAAACGTGACAGCAGCAAATAAATAACTAAAACAGAATCACTGACATGGATAAAAGATCATCCCCTATGTCAGTACTGTGGAACCACCTTTTGCTTTAATTACTTCCTTGAGTCTGTTGGGATACTTCACCAACTTTGCACATCTAGACTGGACATTATTTGCCCACTTTTCTTTACAGAGCTGTTAAAGCTCAGTCAAACCAGACAGTGACCGTTGGGGAACTGCAATATTCAAGTAATTTCACAGATTTTCAGTAGGGTTTAAGTCTGGGCTTTGGGTCATTGTCATGTTGGAAGGTGAACCTTCTTGCCGTTGACAACTTTCCGTCAGAGGGCAGAAGGTTTTCCTCAAGAATTTGATTGTATTTTGCCCCGTTCATTTTTCGTTCTGTCCTGACAAGTACTCCGGTTACTACTGCAGGGAAACACCCCCATAACAGGATGCTACCACCTCCATGTTCTTCTTTGGATGGTGAGCTGTACTGGCTTACCGCCAGAAGTACCATTTGGTGTTAAAGCCAAATACTTTAATTTTAGTATCATCTTACCATAACATCTTTTTCCACTTGGCATCTTTTGGCAAGATGCATTTTGGCAAAACTCAGTTGAGACTTAATGTGGTCTTTCTTGAGGAGTGGCTTTTTTTCTTGCAACCCTCCCATACAAGCCCCATTCGTGGATCACTTGTGATATTGCTGTCACATGCACACAATGACCACTCTTCGCCATAAATTCTTGTAACTGCTTCAAAGTTGCCATATCTTTTATTTTTTAACTGTTTAATTGTTGCTATCATACCTTTCACCTGGATAAGCTGCATTAAGTAAATACAGCTGGAAAAGTGTGTCTTCGTTTTAGGCTGCAAAGCAACAAAATGTGAATATGTAAAATGTAACAGGGGTGATTCTTTTCTATACACTCTGTAGTTTAATACTATATTGTACAGATTATATTGTACAGGCTAATTAAAATGTTTGAAATGATATATACAACACCATACTACATACTATCCAACAAAAGGCAAAAATCTTATAACTCAAATAATTGGCATTATTTTTTTTGCTCCACCTGACTGGTCACTGATTAGACTTCCACAGGCCTTTACTATTATTTTTATACAGAATTTTCATGCATGCAGCTTGCTTGTAAAGGAACACATCAGTCATTAAGCTCCTTACAACATATTAAGGTCATACCTGAGATCCCTGAGTTTGGCAAAGTCTTTCATAGGTGTCTCTGGTTCTTAGGTAGGTGGTACTGGGTCTCTTCAAAACTGACTGGGAGCTCAGAATGGGAGGCTTTTCAGCCAGCAGTTTCTCATACTTCTCCACATTAAGCAGAACCCTTTCGTTCGAGGGATCTTGAAGAAAATGTTTGAATCGAAAGTAAATACAGACAATAGTACAACATGGCAATAATATTTTTTTTTCTAAATCACTGAAATTAGAAATAATAGATGAGCACTGATGGGTGGGGGTGGAGGGGAGTGTCCATGTTAGTGAGTGGGGGGGGGGGGGGGGGGGGGTTGGGGCGGCCTTCCACAAAGAAAATATTTTTTGATGACAATTTGATTTTTTATATTTTAATGACTATTTGAATATTCAAAAATCATGACTCATCACTAGTAGGCATGCAGTTTTTGTATGATGGTTCTGTATGATGGTCACAATGCTAATTCGTAATTACGTGTTAGCCACATTAGCCTAATGGCTCAGGTTTAAAAGTAAAGAAGCAAACTTCAGACATTAAACATGTCTGTTAACCTGCATTAGGATCCTGAGGAAAATGTGCACATTTAATTTTCTGCTGAACCACCTTTAACCCTTAGTGTTTTAGTAGAGTGTTTGTCAAATCTTAAACACTCTTTATTTGATTTCAACAAATAAAATGGGCTAAAACCGGTGTTTGCTCTCCTACACGCTCGCTGTTTGCTGCTGTTTTGCTCGACGCGCTGCTGCTTGGTCGCTCTCCAGACCCCCTCCCTCTGTCAGTTTTCCCCACCTACCTGCGGGCAGAAACTATCCTGAAAGTTCTCCCAGGTTCAAAGATCTCATGATTCTTCTGCTTATTTCTAAGACCTAAAATAAAAGAAATTTGGGCACTTTTGTTCTTTATGGGTATTTGCGTATGACGCCATTTTTAACCCCCCCCCCCTAGCGGTTATTATTACGTTTTTAAATTACAATAACACTGGCTCTACATGACATAATAACACCAAACTAAGCTCAGCATGACATCTGACACCTTGAGCATCAACACAAACCGGGGGAACTTCCATATGGTAAATCGCTGTATGACGATGATTTACCATTTGTTGCATTCATGTTCTAAGGGTTAATCTGACATTGGAGTGGGCCATATGATAATATTTTATTGTACCACTATAGACTACATCACAATATCCTTCTCTGAGTATATCGTGGATATTGTCAGAACGCTGACCAACTACATGCTCCATTAATAAGCTTTGTCTTTTTAATTGGATTTGCTGCAGTGTAGTATGCGAAACACCAAATAAAAATCTGGATTTTTTTTTTATAGCACTTCACCACTAAAGCATTCTCAAACACTGTGATACATATTATGTCTTATGAAAATGTCTTCAAGTATTGCGATGTAGTTCTACCATATCACCCACCCCCACTTCCACATGGCATGCTCTGAGCTGTCTGTTGGCAATATGAACAGCGTAACTTTACCATGACGTAGCAATTCCAGAGAGAGACTGAGTGCAGAGGAGACGTTTCCTGTCTGAGGTAATACAAACAAAATGGTTAATAATGTAAACTATCAAAAAAGACTGTTTCAACAGAACCAAATTTGGATTAAAACAGACACACGACTTTAAAACTGATTTAAGAAAAATGAACCTTGAAATGAGAGAAGGCCAAGTAATCTAGAGCATCTTCCAGAGTGCCCTCGCTCTCCGGGCTCCAGTTAACACCCTGAAACAGCCGCACTGCCTCCTCGAGCCACTGCACGGAGTGATAGTAATCCTCCACATCGTAGGCCACCTAGAAAAGAGAACACTGCACTGACCTGAGCAAGCAACAAAGGAGAACCCCTGAATAAAGATGGTTAGGGACACTCATGACTAGTACGACCCAGATACAATAACCTCTTCCATGCAGAAATGAAAAAAAAAATACTTCTATCCTAATTGTTGCAACTGATCAGAAAATTTCAGACTTATCATCGCTATCAGAATAAAACCATGTCTCTCTATTTTGATTCATTTTTTATGTGTTATTTGAAAATTCCAGCTGCTATTTACACTGCGTCACAAATTCATGACAACTGGACCATTGGAAAAGGTTCAAAATGACTTCGAATTAAGTCTGGTTCCATTAACTTACACTGAAAGCTAAAAACATTTTTCCTTCTTTCACAGAGCTGATTTTATTGAATATATGGTGTTTTGTTCTAAAGCAATGACGTGTTATTTGTTTAATTCTTATTGTTATCTAAATTAGAGGTGGTCCTCTATCGGCGTCAAAACCACCTACGATAATCCAGAACAGGTCAGAATTACCCCAGGTACATTTTAGTCACAAATATACTTTAGCTGACAAAAGTCACCTGATTTTCATACTGCTGCTTCAGATTTTCTGAGCAATAACAGCCCAGGAAAATGTTGTGCTCCTTTAACATTGCTTCAGTACCGTAATACAACTTAAGCATCTTAGAATGGCTTCACTTTTCATTCAGCGACTGCAAAATGTGTCACTGAGTTATTACGAGAATCAAACACAGTCTTAGCAGGTCCATAGGCTGCATCTGAAACTTCATCTTTCGGCACACATTCCCCTAACCCAGCTGACTGGAGCCCAGCCAGGAAAGCACCACAAAGATGGAGAGAGAACATATAAGCGGGGTCTACACAATATGGAATGTCAATTAGGAAGTTCCAGCGTGTCCAGAAGGGAACGTCTGAGTATGTGTATCTTCCAGAACATCCCCCTCTTTCCCACAGCATATTTCAAGCTGTGGGGAAAAGATTATTTAAATAGCAGCACCTCTGGATTTCCCTAAGAATGAGAACAGTATGAGACTGAGGTTGCAGCAGAGCTTAGGACAGAGGAAAAGGGGCCACTGTGAGTCTCACTAAAGCACAAAGTTTACTATTATAAGGCTACACATCTAAGGCAAAAATACACTATATGGACAAAAGTATTATGGCACACTTGTTGTTCAGGATTTGGGCTAGGCCCCTTACTTCCAGTGAAGGGCAATCTTAATGCTTCAGCAGACCAAGACATTGTGGACAACGCCATGCTTCCAACTTTGTGGACACAGTTTGAGGAAGAACCTTTTCTATTCCAGCATGACTGTACCACAGTGCACAAAGCAAGATCCATAAAGACCAACACCTTTGGAATGAACTGGAACAGAGATTGTGAGCCAGACCTTCTCGTCCAACATCAGTGCCTGACCTCATAAATGCTCTACAGAATGAATGGGCACAAATTCCCACAGAAACTCTAAAATCTTGTGGAAAGCCTTCCAAGAAGAGTGGAAGCTGTTATAGCTGCAAAGGGGGGAGCAATGCCATATTAAAGTCTATGTATTTCAATGCAATGTCATTAAAGTCCCTGTTGGTGTAATGGTCAGGCATTCCAATACTTTTGGCCATATAGTCCAGTTTATTGCAAATAAAATATGTTATATATAAAATAGCGGTTGGTGTAGCGTAGAGAGTAAATCTGACTGAGGTTCGATTTGTGTTTTAAAGGCACATAAAAGAGTGAATGACAGGTTTGCCTAAGAGAAGAAGAGGAAGATTAAATTATAAGTATAATGGCAACTAGAGTTCTATAGCTTGACTCAAGGCATTTCACCCCCAGCTTACATGCACTCTCAACATAGCCCACCTTTCCAACAAGGAAGCAGTCATCCCCAGAGAGAGGGGTGGACACTGCTGGTTTGTAGATGTCAATCACGTTGCCACTGGAGGTCCTCTGGAAGTGACCTCTCACCAGTCCCCCCACTTGAAGACCATAGACATCCTGGAGCCTCATCAGCCCCTGTGCCGCTCCTTGGACGTCTTCAGGTTTGGGTATGCTGCTTTCCATTCTATTGTAGCTGGACCTCAGGGCTGAAATACAATAATGATTGAAAGGAGGAGAAGGCTGAGTTTCCGGAGACATGAGGATGGTGGTGCTGGCTTAAGAAGAAATTAGTGAGATCAGACATCAGGGGGTACCTTGAAGGTTTTCCTGGGCTTCATCGCTGTAGATTAAATTCAGCCATTCAGACTGCAGCCTCTTGATGAGTGTGAATGCCAACAGAGGGTTAGCAAGGGAACTTGCTAGCTCGGTGTATATACCATTGTGAAATCCAGAAACCTTTGAATAGAACCTAAAGACATATATTCTACTTATTTCAGTGTGGTAAACAATTGCTTTAATTAACGGGAAAAGCAAAACCTGTCAACAAATTGAAGCACATACAACATATAGACAAAATATTGGGACACACCTCTTAATTATTGAATTCAGGTGGCGCCTTACTTCAAGTGAAGGGCAATCTTAATCCTTCAGCATACCAAGACATTTTGGACAACGCCATGCTTCCAACTTTGTGGACACAGTTTGAACCTTTTCTATTCCAGCATGACTGTAACTCAGTGCACAAAACAAGGTCCATAAAGACATGGTTGGAAGAACTTGACTGGCCCACACAGAGCCCTGACCTCGACCCCATCCAACACCTTTGGGATGAACTGGAACGGAAATGCTCTACAGAATGAATGGGCACAAATTCCCACAGATACACTCCAAAATATTGCAGAAAGCCCTCCAAGAAGAGTGGAAGCTATTATAGCTGCAAAGGGGGACCAACTTCAAATTAAAGTCTTTGTATCTGAATGCAATGTCATTATAGTCCCTATTGGTGTAATGGTCAGGCGTCCCAATACATTTGTCCACATAGTGTATCTGGCATCGAAACGAGATAGACTAACCATTTTTCCCACCCATATTTGAACTAACCCCGCCTCCTTCACGTGGATTGGCTACACGCACTATTCGTTCCGAATGGGTTTGGCTAGATGTTCACATATGCACAGGAGTCTACCAATCGCAGCAGAGGAGACGGGGTTAGTCCGAATACAGGTGGAAAATAAAAAAGAACTCCAAAGGAAGTGATGCTGTTCTGAGCCTGATTCATTTAGAAGTTTACTCGTTTTTATAACTGAGCAGTTCATTTTTAATAATAAATAATTCTGCTTAGTTGTCTAAAAAGTGCAAAAAAGTAAGCTTTTTAGTATTTAGCGTTCAAAATAAAATCTATGCTGCATTATGCGTGCAAAAAATAATAAGCTTACCTTTTAATATCCTCGAGTCTTTGAGTTTCGTGCTCAATGTAGGTTTTTAAGTGACTAATAAGTTGTCTTTCTGATAAAATCGCCTGTTTTACGCTCAACATCGAGGTGAACATCTCACCGAGTGATCTTTCAGCCCTAACCAGCAGGAAGCACAGAGAAAATAAACGAAAAAGGGACATTTTCGAGCACGAAGGTTAAAAAGTTTCCCCGGTTTAGGTCTATTTCATCCCTCCTTTCACTTTAATGCAGTTTAATGCAGCTCCCTTTGCTCCTTCACTGCCCCTCTGAGTCTTCAGAACACCTCAGTCCTTCCAGCAGAGGAACATGAGCAGTGCATGGGCTTTACAGAAAGGCACTGAGTTTAAAACACGCCTGTGGGTTTCCAGAAAGAAAACCCACGCGCACACAAACACACACAAACGTGACTTGCACTGACTGCAAAAACCGCGTCTTTCATTAGTCATTTCCACCCTTGGGTTTCTGTCTCTTTCGCCAGGTCAGAAAAAAGGGGGAGAGGTGGAGGAGTGGGGTGGGCTTTGTTTAAATGCACCAGTTTAAGTGAGGGCTTCAAATATGCAGCTGTTGCCACCAAATGGTTTAAAGAGAGGTAGAGAAGCCTAACCCCCCTTTAACAACCTTTAAGCTATATTAGATGTGAAGTGATGGTTAAAGGAGATGTATAAGTACAAAAGACAAAGGAAACAACTTGTGCAGTCATTCGTTCTGTTTACCAATTAGTTCCCATATGAGCTGAGGTTATTTCTGAATTAAAATCATGTGTGTAAGCCTCTTTCAAGACTAAAGAACTTGAAATGAGTTTTGAACAGGGTTTAGTCACCACAGAACATGGTATGGGTCTAGAACTTCATGGGATCTAATACTGATTAAACTAATAATTGTTTAGGAACATTCATTGATTAAACTGAGTTTATTAGGCATGTACCTACACTCATTATCATGTACACCTACACTACAGATACACATATAGATACAATTACTGACTGTAGCCCATTTATGCCACAGTCTATGTACATTTTACAATCCAGACAAAGGAAGACAAAGGAAACAACTTGTGCAGTCATTCATTTTGTTAACAAATTAGTGTCCACATCAGCTGATGTTATTTACAAAATAGATCATGTGTGTAAGCCTCTTTAAGACTTAAGAGCTTTAAATGAGTTTTGAACAGGGTTTAGTCACCACAGAACATGGTATGGGTCTAGAACTTCATGGGATCTAATACTGATTATACTAATAAATGTTTGGGAACTTTCACTGACTAAACTGAGTTTATTAGGCATGTACCTACACTCATTATCATGTACACCTACACCACTGATAAACATAAAGGTACAATTACTGACTGTAGCCCATTTATGCTACAGTCTATGTACATTTTACAGTCCAAAGCACAACCAGCTGCTACCATGTACATTATTGCAAATGCAACACAAAAGGACCCCTAGTAATCATATATTTGGGTGATCAGCCATTCTCATACCACCAATATTTTAGTGGTGGTGTGTTAATATCAGTCTATCAAGGGGCAGCTGGATTATTGGAGTTTGTACATGCTGTGTACACTCTCTGGCCAGTTTGCTAGACATACCTACACTGTTGAGTATCAGGTCCAAATGAGTATCAGGTCCAAAATCATCTTCTTAGGATCTTAGTATATGGTTGGTTAGGTGCTTCTAGTCTGTTTTTTTCTTCTATAATAATAATCAGGGAGAGCAGAGCAGTCCCTGGGCCTGTGTTCATAAAGCCCCTCTTATTTACCAGGAGTTTACTGACAGATCCAGACCCTAGACCAGCATCACTGCTCTGAGAAGGCCCAGATGCTGAACCGGCAGAACTGAATGAAAGTAAACACAAAAACACAGATTCCCTACCTCACAAAGACACTTTAGTGTGAGTAATACTCTGAAAAGCGACAGCCATACCGTTTTTGCCATAACCCCTTGCTACCCATCTATGACTACACTGAGATTAGTGCACATTTTACAGACCTTCTTTTAGATCAAACTGACTTAAAAGCTCTTTTTTAAGCCCCAAAAAGTACAAATAATAGCTTTTGTGTATAGATCCTTAAAATCCTTCTGATTCTGATTCTGATTCTGATCCTTAAAATTGCAACAATATCACTGAAGAAAAACCTTCTAAACTGATACTTTAAACAAGCAAAATACATGGGACCCTATATAGCCTTTATGTGCAACTGCATTTTCCTGGTATAGAACTTTTCTGATAACAACTTTATTTATTCTTATGGGTGGTACCTTGTGTGGCAGACATTGACACATTAACATGTATTCATAGTAACTGTTTACACTTAATTCAGTCAAGCCCGATTTCAGTGCTTCACTCTGACAAATGACTATAATGTGACAAAATGGCTTTAATGCCTTAATGTCTTTGACAGTCTTTTCTTTACAGCACATGAAAAGAAATGTTACAGTACATGGTGTTTTCTTTATATTTACAAGACTAAGAGTGCTCATTTGGCTGCTTTCTGGGGACTAATACGAGCCCTGCAGCAAGGTATGGCTCTTTTCATGTGGCTTCTCAGGCTCTCATCTCTGAGGCCATAAATGAGGGGGCTGAGGAAGCGCGGCAGCAGGACGAAACAGAAATAGTTGAAGAAAGAGATGTGCTCCTGCAGCCAGCCGACGTGCAGGACGATCAGGCTCTCTGTAATGGGGAAGGTGAAGGCCATCATGCTGAGCAGCAGCTGGAAACCGTGGAGCACCACAGTGTGCAGAGCCTTGCTGACCGAGGCACGGTCCTGCCGCATCTTGCGGGTCTCAAGAAGGATGCGGATGTACGTAAACAGAATGATGGCAGCCACTAGGGCGAAGAAGAGCCCGTTCATGGCCACTTTGAACAGAGTCTGAATGGGTGAAGTGTTGAGGACAGCGGTTTTGCAGACCACCGGAGTGGACAAAACGTTTACGTCTGCCTTGAGTCGCAACAGGATGAAGTCAACCATGGGCAGGATGCAGCTGGCAATCCACAAGCTCAGCATGATGACCCAAATCCTCTCAGGCCTCCAGGTAACTGGACGACGCAGTGGGTAGAAAATGGCCACGTAGCGCTCCAGGGACATGGTGGCCAGGATGAGGGGGCCATTCTGGAAGGTGGCAGTGGACAAGAACAGGAGTGGGGCGCAGAAGATGATGGCGAAGTTCACGCTGCCCATCACCAAGAGGAAGAGCAGTACAGAGGTGAGCAGCTGTAGGGTGTCATTGACCAGCATGTAGGCGAACAGGATGTAACGGGAGCTTTCGAGGAACTGTCTGTGAGAGGCAAAGGTGTGCAACATCAGGAGGATGCAGTAGAGGAAGACGCAGAAGAATGGGATGACCACACATATCTTCACAGTGATGGACACATTTTTGCTGGTTGTTGCATTGCCTGGAGGTTCAGTCAGGTTTTGCATAACGCCAAATGCTTCGCCAAGTTATTTCTGTACTGACAAGGCTGTAATGCAAAAGGAAAAACATTCTTAGCAGCATTTAGGAGCAGCTAAAAAAGGAAAATTATACGGCATATGGCATATTATGGCATATGGCATATCTACAAACGATCAACCTTTTCAGAAATACTAGTGAGTCTTAATCACTGTGCATTGTTTGTTTCATCTGGTGTAAATCTGAGAGTCAGAAAAAAACTTGATTTAACCAGAATGAAATAATGGATTCAGACCAATCAGTGTTGCACCAAAACAGGCATGAATATAATTTAGCAGGTAAATTGACTTAATTGTTTGAAAAATAAGATTAAATTGCTTGTACTAAAACTGAATTGATGTAAATGGAAATGACTCAAATCCTTTATCACAATCAGACCCATACTTGCCAACAAATTATTAACCCTTTCTACTCACCAAACAGTTTCTGTTGGCAGAGAAATTAAAGGATAGTTTGAGATGGGTAGGCCAGTTTTATATATTTCCTAGCAGCAGAAGTTTCATTGTGTGAGGTAATGGGGGGACGGATCGTGTCGAAACCGTTTGCTTTCGTTCCTCAGGGGATGGATTAATTTCATGCCATAGTCGCAGCACATTGCTTTAATAATTAACAATATTGTTTGCAAACATTTTCATGTTACATGGTGAATGCCAAAACGAATTATTCATGCTGTGTTTGTTTATCCAATTAGTTCCCATATGAGCTGAAGTTATTTCTGAATTAAAATCATGTGTGTATTCCTCTTTTAACACTAAAGGACTTTAAAGAGGTTTCAACAGGTTTTAGTCACCACAGAATATGGTATGGGCCTAGAACTTCATGGGAACTAATTCTGATAAAACTAATAAAAGTTCTGGGAACTATGAGGCATGTACCTTCACTCATTATCATGTACACCTACCACATTGATACACATATATGTACACTTTGTAGCTACACAATTACTGACTGTAGCCCATTCATGCTACAGTATATGCACATTTTACAATCCAAAGCACAACCAGCTGCAAACTTGCGCATTATTGCAAAGACAATACAAAAGTAACCATATATTTGAGAGGTCAGTCATTCTTATACCATCAAGAGAGTGGCAGTTTAGTTGACGTTCTGCTAGTATGAGTCTATCAAGGGGCAGCCGCTTTATTGCGGTTTGTACATACTGTGTACACTCTCTGGCCAGTTTTTTAGACACCTACATTTCTGGACATGTGGCTACCATTACCTGGATATTTCTGGTTGGTGGACTATCCTTAAACCACCAATGACACTGTATTAGGACAAGTACACCTAAATAGAAGGTGTAGCTGGTGGTCTGGTGGTTAGGGAGTTGCCCCTGCTATCTGAAGGTCGTGGGGTCGAATCCTAGGACTACCCATGGCACCACTGAGGTACCCTTGTGCAAGGTACCGTCCCCTTATAGTGTTCCGCAGGCGCTGCGTCGCTGGCTGCCCACTGCTTCACTTGGTGAATGGGTTAAATGCAGAGAAAGAATTTCACATTGTTCACACTGTGTGCTGTGCTGTGGTGTGTTTACGTGTGACAGAAATGACCACTTTACACTTTACTTTACATAATAAAATTGGCGGGTAGTGTAAGGAAAAAAGAGAGACAACTCAGCATATACTTCATGAATGTATAATTTTGCACAAAAAAAATTACCAATATCCATGATAACGTTTCTGACACTTTAATAAAAATAATGAAACTGTGAAGGTTTAAAGGTTGCACTACATGAGCAACAGAAAATCTAGAGTTTTGTGTGACTCTTCGATTCAAGAATTTTCCTGAAACCACTGTAAAAAGTGACTTAAATAAATAGCTTCACACAGAAGAGGTCAAATTTTAATTGAGAGTTAATAAAACATTCCACACGAAATAAGTCTTAAGGGTTAAGACTAAACCTTTTGTTGCTGACACTGAAATGCTTTAAATTTCACATTAAATTAGAGAAGCAGAGCTTTCCAACCCTGTGTTACTTTGTGAAAACTCAGGGTCAATGCAGAGCCCAGTGCAGAATCCTTTATACTGTCTGACCACTAGATGACAGTGAACAGCTCCTGATTTTAATCAAGACTGTGTTTTTGCATTAAAAACTGAAGGATTTGTGTTTTCTTTGCACACTGTTTCTTTCTAATTGAATACTTGTGTTCAGTGACTGTCATAGCTGAAGAGCCGAGCCTCTACTGTATCAGAGGACATAAACTTCTCAATACACGACCAAAATCCAAGACGGTGCACGGTGTTAAAGGGTTAATGTAGATTTACCTTCTCATTTAATGCAGATATACCCTTAGTATTCAATTTCTGTGCAACAGTAATGTGATGATCTCTTCTGATTCTATTTCAAGGAGCAGCATAGCATTTTTCTATCTCATTCAAATACTCATTTCCTGCTAAATCAAAGTCTGTTATAATCTGCCTACATGTGCTGTATCACAGTTCATGTTGAGCGTTGGCAAATGCATAAAATTACTTCTATTGTTACATTGCCCTCTAACCACCTTGTTGGAAATTATGTTAATTTGGTGCAATCTGATTACACTTATTGCTACAGTAAATCTAATATTGCATACTAATGAACTGTGAACTCAGCTTGCCCTCCCACTTCACACAGTGCGCCAACCTCAACAGTGTGAGCACATTCATATTTTGCTTAATATTTTGCAGTTTTCAGTTAATATGTATTTTGCAGAGTTTGTAAACTCAGAGCCTAACTCTGAATATCATGAGAGCTGCCTGATTTATTAACACTGCTGAGATTGTTGTGTTTTTATTTAGGCTTTAGTTTAAAGCCTTCTACTTCTAATATGAGTTTGGATATCTTGACCGAGCTCATCCCTAGTTTGTGTTCTGTGTCTGTTCTCCATGACTTATACATGTTAATCTGGTTTAGAATGAAGACTCTGCGCTGTATCTGAAACTAAACAGGACTGTAAGGTTGGATGAAGGGGCTGCCAATCAAAAGGCAGTGATGAATATGCAATCTGGGTTCAAATCACAGTAAAATGAGAAAGCGAGACAAATTAAGTATAAAACACTTCGTGTCATTTTTTGGGAAATTTACTGATTTACTGGAAGGTTACTGAAATGCAAGCAAGTACCTTGGAGTCTTTAGCAACTCTACATGCATGCACTGAATTGTATTGTGTGATATTCATCAAATACCCTCAAACACTATATGGACAACAGTATTGGGACACCTGACCATTACACCAACAGGACTTTAATGACATTGCATTCAGATACATAGACTTTAATATGGAGTGGTTCTCCCCTACTCTTGTTGGAAGGCTTTCCACCAGATTTTGGAGTTTCTGGGGGAATTTGTGCCCATTCATTCAGTAGAGCATTTTTTAATTATTTATTTTTTTATTGTCATTTTAACCATCTATACCGCACACAGTGAAACACAACAACACTCCTACAGAACCTTGGTGCAAGAGAGAAAACAAAACACAGAACCAACACAAGACTATGTAAGTGTGGACAGTACAGGACAGCACAGAGTACAAAAAGAAAAAACAAAAAAAAACTCAAGAGCAAAAAGTACAGTTCTGTACCATAACACAGGACAGGCCAGCATACAGGACACCTGACAAAAGCAGTAATAGTACTAATGTAAATGAATACAATCTAGAGACTGTTTTCCAACTGCCGAAAAATTAAGGATGCAAATGTGCACTCACAAATATATACATGCACACACACATAAACATATACACCCACAAACACAAACACATATGACCTGTACAGAAGTGATTTATGCTTTGGCTAAAATTGTTAATGATTACTACTAATACAGAGCACTCAGCATGTAAAGCTTTGATTAAATCTTAACAGTTATCTAAAGAAATCTTATGCCATCAACAATAACACCACACAGAGTTGGAAATTATCACAGGTGAATGAAAAATAAGTAAAAGTGATATGAATATGTCACCTTATCCTCCAGTACAGATGCAATGCCATTTAAACATAAAATATGAAGTACAATTCTAAACAGAATAATTAAAACAGACCAATATGTTTCACTGGGCTGAGCAGAGTTCGAGAGCAGTTGCCTAATGCACAGGATGGCCTACTAACTGCACCACGCTCCGCAGATATGAGGCCTGAGGTGTGAGTGTATGTGTGTGTGTCCCTGTAAGTGTGTGGTAATTACAATATGTGAGTATATTTTCACAATTAATTCACACTGAACTCAATTCAGTAGACAACAAGGTGAATTAGTAAGACTAATTTTTTTTTTTTTACCCTGCCCCCGGTGGAGGGCCCCTCACGCACCGGAGAGGTCCCAACCCCCCGCCCCGTCCCCAGAAGAACGGACCACAGTCCGCCATAGTGACCTGGCACATCACCCAACGTGACCCTGCAGGAGGAGGAGGGCCCTTGGGTAGAGCTCCCACCCCCCAGGGGCGGCCCCAGGTCGGCCTCCCCACCCAGCACGGAACCGACCCCCCAAATCCGCCAGTGGGGTCCGGGCTACCCCATGATCCCAGGCCAGTGCCCCAGTCCGGTCCGCCGCCCGCAGAAGGAAGCCATGTCTTGGTATGCTGAAGCATTAAGATTGCATTTCACTGGGCATAAGGGGGCTTAGTTCAAACCCTGAAAAACAGGTATGTCCCAATATTTTGTCCATATAGTGTATTTACTATGATCATTCAGCACGGAACTCATCCCTCAACAACTGTTCAATTCAATTCAATTCAATTCAATTCAATTTTTATTTATATAGCACTTTTTATAACCAAGTTGTCACAAAGCAGCTTTACAGAGTCCAGGTCCGAGCCCCTAGTGAGTAAGCCAAAGGCGACAGGAGGCGAGGAAGAAACCTCGGGAGGAACCAAGACTCAAAAGGGGAACCCATCCTCCTCGGGTCGACCCGGAGAGAAAGGAACGAGAGTCTTTAAGGGGATAAATAACAAGAGAAGGCCTTCATGAACAAGAATATTGATAGATAGGCCATCTACGGTTCAGTCATATTAGAGATCATGTCCTGTACTATACAACTGATCAGAAAATAATAGTTTGGAAGTTGCTTTTTGCTGAAGATTGCAGTGTCTTTGAGAGCACCATTAGTTATTAACTGACACAGTTGAATGTCTGGCCTAATTGCACTGTGTTGCACTATTTGTACTGTATTGCAAACAAGGTTACTATTAGACATGAAAAAAACTTGTCCCTCGTCCAGCCTCTGACATGCGTCACTGATGAGAAAAGAAAACAGTGGTGTGCGCAACCACCGGTTTGCTATAGTGCGTTGAACCTAAAGGCAGAAGGCCGAAAAGAGACTCCAGAGCCAGAATAGAGGCAATGTAATCAAATCTACTTACATAAGAAAGCTGACTTTCAACAAACCCACCCCTGTGTCACCAAAACAAATTGAATCAGTCGGGTTTTGGAGGTGGATTTTTTATTTGCTGATGATGCCACTAAGCCTACATACTATAGTATATTTAACTGTTGCGAGAGCATTTTCAAATATGTTTTAACAGAGCACACACTACCATTTTAGGACTCTGATATCTATCTGTCTAAACTCTTAACCCACAAAAAATCTAAAAAATGACGGCAATCGGTTGCTTTAATGTGTTTATTACATTCAATCGAAAGTCAGAATTTTGTAGAATTTATAGGTTTAGAGTTAGTCATGCATTTAATTGTATAAAACAAATGGGGGAAGGCAACACAAATACACCATAAGGAAAAAAGTACTGGGACGCCTGACCATTACACCAACAGGGACTTTAATGACATTGCATTCAAATACATAGACTTTAAAATGGAGTTGG
>JBBPCZ010162864.1:0-17383 GCA_037974445.1 Brycinus macrolepidotus
TTGGTCTTACCAAGCAGAAAATAAAAGAAGAATGGAACTTGTGTGCTGTTTTAATTAAAGAATGCGGTCAACAGGTTGAAAACATGCCGCAAAATGCGTGGCGAAGTGAACTGTGTGAGCCGCAGCACAGTACCTGTCTAGAGGGACATGCCCCCTACTCAAACGAGCCAATTGGAAAGCAGCTCAATTTTGAAAACCAATTTTTTTTTTCTCCAGAGTTTTCATTGGACAGACAGAGCATTTCGCAGGGTGAGCACGGCTTGTCTCTGGTGGGGCAGTGTCCACTCCAGCCTCCCCGTGGTCACGCCCCTGTTACAGACTAACCCTACTGATAGGCTGTCACCCGGGAAAAAACTAATCACGTTTTAGAAAAGGGGGGAAAAACATCCACTTTCAGAATTAAAAGTAACGAGTAACGAAACCCTTGATAGAAATGTAGTGAAGTAAAAAGTACGATATTTGTCTTTCAAATGTAATGAAGTGAAAGTCATAAGTTTCCAAAAAAAATACTACTCAAGTGAAGTACAGATACTCAAAAACTGTACTTAAGTACAGTACTCAAGTAAATCTACTTCGTTACTGTCCACCTCTGCACATGAGCCTAAGGTTACCATTCATGCCTCTGGGATTTGTTAAAATGGTTTGTGATCCAGAACTATTAATTCAAAACCAGTTCCTAATGTTTCGTAATGCTCTTGTGGCTGAAAGCAATCAAATCCTGACAGCAGTGTTCCACCATCCACTGTAAGAGGTGGCAATATTGGTTGGGGATATTGGTTTTTACACATCAGTGATGAAGACACCGTTGAAGGTCTAGAGAATGGTTAATAAAACTGCAGTGGAGCTACAGCTTATACTGTATACCAGCAAGGTGGAGCTACAAGCTAGAAGTTTCTAGAGAAGCAGCTGGTAAGTGTGTACCTGAACTTTCTACCACTCCAATACACTGACCCATGATACTTTACGCCACCAGCCCCCGCCATCTAACAGATTAGGGCTAGCCACACTCACTCTCAGAAAATGATTTATAGTCCTCATAACAGTGTGAATTTCCAGTGTATGCCGGGTCTTTAAGTTTTATGATCTTTCCATGGGTCAGAGAAGCAGAGGCCATAAGAATCAGCTCATATAGAACCGAGCAGGGTTAAGGGGGTCTACCCCCCAAGTGAGACTGCTAGATTGAAAAGTGTGTGTGTGTGTGTGTATATATACAGTGCCACCCCTTCACTTCTTGCACATTTTGTTACATTACAGACTTATTCTAAATAAAGATTTGAGTATAGTTTTCTTTTACAAAATCTACACAAAATGGAAACATGTTTTCAGACATTTTCTTCAATTGATAAAAAATGTAAACATTTAAACACAACAGGTATGTAAGTATTTACATCCTTTGCTATGACAATACAAAATTGAGCTCAGGTGCATCCGGTTTCCACTGATTATCCTTGAGATGCTTCTACAACCTGATTGAAGTCCACCTGCGGTAAATTCAGCTGATTGAACATGAACTGAAATGGCACACACTTGTCTATTTAAGGTCTCACAGTTGACAGTGCATATCAGAACAGAAACCAAGAAATGAAGTCCAGGGAATTTTCTGTAGACCGGCGATTCATCTTCCAACCCGACAATGACCCGAAGCAGACAGCCAAGATAACAATGGAGTGGCTTCAGGAGCAGTCTGTGAATGTCCCTGAGTTACCCAGCCAGAGTCCGGACTTGAATCCAATAGAACATCTCTGGAGAGACCTAAAAATGGCTGTCTACCGGCGCTGCCCATCCAACTTGACTGGGCTTGAGAGGATCTCCAGGGAAGAATGGGAGAAAATCCCCAAAAACAGGTGTGACAAACTTGTAGAGGCATACCCAAGAAGACTTGAGGCTGTGATTGCTGCCAAAGGTGCTTCAACAAAATATTAAGCCATGGGTGTGAATACTTATGAAACACTGGATTAACAAGATTTTGGCAATAAAAAAATTTGCACATCTTTTTTTTAAAAGTTGTTTTTGCCTTGTCACTATGGGGTACTGTGTGTAGATCTTTGAGGAAAAACTATACTGAAATCTATTTTAGAATAAGTCTGTAACGTAACAAAATGTGGAAGAAGTGATGGGGTGTGAATACTTTCTGGTGGCACTGTATATATTGACACACGCACGCGCACACACACAGACAAAAACAAAAAAACACAGTGCATTTTAATGGATGTGAAAGCTCATGTTTGAGTTTCATTAAAATAACCCTCCCTTGCCTTTATCACAGCAGCACAGATTCGCAGCATCCTTTCCAGCAATTTTCGGAAATAACTTGTGCCCAAACTCTCCCAGCACCTTTTCAAGGATGCACACAGTTCTGTCTCATTTACTGGACGCTCATTTTGAACTTGTCAGTCTAGCTCATCCCACGCAGCTCAATGAGAGAAGGATCTGGAGAGTAGGGAGGCTAAGACATAGTTCTCAAAACTTTTTTTTACCAAAGCTGTACAGAATTAGTGAGTAGCTGTGCTGCTGTTTCTGTTTATCTTTCGGCTCTGCAGCATCTAAACGAGTGGCTGAGCTTCACTCTTTTGTCTAACGCTCTGATTAACACCCAAACTTAGAGCCGAACCAACAACCTGAATTTGACTGTTTGACTTACTTTAAATGTTGTTACCTATTTTTTCATGTCCTGACATCAGTCATTCAAGTAAATGTGATTTCCTCCTGATTTTTTGAGAAAACCTTTTACTAAAAACAGTCATAAAGAAGCATTTAGCTCCAGGAAACTTTAGGAAATGTGTTTGGGGAATTCTTTCAGGGTGAAAAGTTATAGAAAAAGAAACTACCCAAAAACAACACCAACATGCTATTCAAATTATTGAGGCCATGCAATGTGATCACACTGTCTCTCTCTTGATAGAGTGAGGGTCAGTTTCTTACCTACACACTGGCCATCCTTGCCCTGGAATCCCTCAGGACAGGGGCTGCACATGTAGGAGCCAAGAGTGTTATAGCAGAGACCAGAGGGACACACATTTCCATTCTGACACTCGTCCACATCTAGAGAGAAAGAGAGAGAGAGAGAGAAAGGGAGAGAGAGAGAAATAGAGGAGATAAAGGAGAGGAAGAAAGAGAAAGAGAGAGAGAAGAGACAGAAAGAAAGAGAGAGAGAGAGGGAGAGAGACAAAGGGGGAGAGGGAAAGAGAAAGAGAGAGAGAAAGAAATAAAGGGAGAAAGAGAGTGACAGAGAGACAGAGAGAGAGAGAAAGAAAAAGAAAAGAATGAGAGAGAGAGAGCGAGAAAGAGAGAGAAAGGGAGAGAGAGGCAGGCAAGGGAGCAAGGGAATCAAAAATAAATGAGAAGAAATGAGAACACAAAGCAGAGGAAGAGAATAATGTACAAAAGACTAAGCAAGCATGAAACCCAGCTTCCATGTCTGACAGCACCATTTCATCCATCTAGCCCACTATTTGGCAGAGGCAGGATGACTCTTTGGCTGAGGAGGCTCATTATTTGGCAGAGCGGCCTGGTCTTATTGATGGCTATTATTGCTGTCCCGCAGAGAGGTGAGAGCGAAATGAGCGGCCTGGGCGGAGCGGAGCTCATCCATTCCCTCCGACTCCTGACATGACACCGCACTGTTATTGATTAAGCGGTTTTAAAGAAAACAGCTCAACTGCAAAAACACACTCTGGCAGCAGAGCTCTGATGAACAGCCCCCCAGGCGGTTACTACGCACCGTTCATCCAGACCATCCATTAGCGATCATTAACGCTCCTCTGCATGGCCAAGAGTTCCTTTACATGTCCTCATAATATGGATCCATGTGGGTTTAATATGTCCACGTGTGACACACCACCATGAAATATCTTCAAGACTTTAGACTGAGTGCTTGTCTAACTTCTTCCACTCCATGTGTCATCAGCTATTCCTTGACTAATACTAATAACTGTAACTAACAGGCTCACAATCATCTTCCAAATCTCTCTGCAGGCTAATTAATCAATATGAAATTGACAGCAACTGTCCATCCGTAAAACTAGGTAAATATCTGGCTCCATTAAGTAAACATTAGTTATTAAAGGGCCCATATCCTACAGTGTTCTTGCATTTTGTTTTGACTTGTGTTTGTGTGGGTTTATACACCAAAAAGACTCATTAATTTTTAGGTGACAGTTTTCCAACCTCTTGAGAATTAAGTAGGCTATTTATGTGCCTTTAAGACATATGTAGCTGTTATATGTAGATGTTTTTTGATCTGTCAAGGCAACAAATTTGTTTACTGTCAATCTTCCTGGGCATGAAATGTGTATTAAAGTACATCCTGCAGTGTCTTTCTTATTTAGAATTTTATATTGCAAGCCTTTGCAGTCAGAAACCCTATCCAGTCAGGAACCAATGTGTCTCATTTATATAAAGACTTACAGTGATGTGGTTAAAAGAGGCCACCAGAACAACCAGTGTGTATTATTTCTTTAACATTTTAACAAGTTTCTTATTCAGACTTTTTAAGTAATTCAGTCCAAATGTGATTTCAAATTCAGTATGAATTTGTACTGCAGTTCTAGTAAGTTGTACCCATCACTTCCAGTGTGAAGTGATTTTAAGAGTAACCAGTGTGTATTATTTGTTTAATGTTTTAATAGAGATTATGTCACAATGAATCCACCAGGGCAACCAGTGTCTATTACTATTATAGCATTCTACAAGTGGTCCTACACTCTTTATTATATATACAGTTTTTAAAATGATTCTGTTCAAATGAGTGTGGATAAGCAGTATGTATTTTTTCTACCAGGTTTTGGAGGGATTCGGATGGAGTATGCAGGATTATAGTACAGGTCTTCTTGATGGTAATTAAATTAATTGAGTTCAAAATGACTGCCCAGGCTGCCCGGCAGAAGGGGTCGGTGTGGTGAGAGGACGATACCTTCACACTGTCCGCTCTGGCCCAGTCTGTATCCACTGTCACAGTGACGACAGGTGTAGGAGCCCAGAGTGTTCACACACAGACTGTTCTCAGGACACACACGAGGGGCCTCACATTCATCTACATCTGTCAGAGAGAGAGAGAGAGAGAGGGAGTGAGTGACAGAGAGAAACAGAGAGAGAGAGACTAAGAGAGAGACAAAAGAATTTCAAGCAGACAGACAAAGTGACAGAGAAAACAAGCAAAAAGAAAAGGAGATAGAGAGGTGGGAGAGAGGGAAAGAAACCGAGAAAGAGAGAGGAAGAGAGAGACTAAAGAGAGAAGTGGAGAGAGATGGAGAGAGAAAGAAAGAAGCAGAGAGAGAGAGAGAGAGAAAGAGAGAGAAAAGAGAGAGAGAAAGAAAGAAAGAAAGAAAGAAAGAGAGAGAGAGGGAGAGGAATAGCAATATTCATTAAATCAACTCTGGAGAATATCCAGGGTTTCCTTTGGCCTTGGGTGGGCTGCACTGTCTCTCCTATAACAGATGTCAAATGGAGCGTTGGAAAGAAGGAGAAGAGTGGAAACACGAAGAAGAGCGATGCTCCAGGATAAACTACTAGCTTCCATAGAAATCAGGTATTCATACTGGTTATTGTTTCATGCTGGTCTTGAAAGATCATCTTCTAGGCCTCAGAGTTCAAGGAGAAAAAAAACATTCCTGAGATAAGAGGCCTGTTATGATAACTGGTGTGACCTACATGATGAGTAAAAGCTGTTCAAGAACTAAAGATGACTTCCCATTTAGCAAATAAACAGTAACTGTGTGTTCTCTGTAGAGGGTGTGTACTAATTCACACTTCAACAAAACCTTAATTGATACAAACTTTTAGTCATGACCCACAATTGTTACCAGTGTCCAAATCCAGTGTGTCAATAATCTCTACCAACTAAGTGCTTCTGCATCAGTAAAGACTCAAAAGGCTTTCAGCTTCTAGCTTTTAGTTTTTATCTTATATTAATCCTGTGTAAATTCCCATATCTCTAAATATTCCATTTTGTGGTTAAAAGAGGTTTTGTGTTTTATTTTAAGCAAAAATGATTTTCTGTGGCCCAAATCAAGATGATATCATTCTACCTCAAGTGTACGACAATATTGTATTAATAAACAGTATTGTGCAAAAGTCTTAGCCACCTGAGAAATGTAGACTTAAATGCTGTTTACCACTGGGCAGAAGTGTTAAGTTGGTGTTGGAAAACTAATATTACAATAAATACAAATAACATTTGTACAGTAAACAGTGGTTTTATGTTTGGCAAAGTGTTTGCTTAACCTTTTCCAGACCGCTTTTCTCATGGAAGTCCAGTATTACTGTAGCTTCCATCAAATTCCTGAGTTGACTTTTTTCACTTCATTAGATTAAATTAGGTGTGTTGCTTATGGAATTTTATAAATCCACACAATGACTGGAGGCACAGAGCAGAAATCTAGAACTGGTTCTTCTAACCAGCTCACAAAATATCAACTGCCTCTTAGAAAAAAAATATCTTGATACTTATTACTGTTTTGTTATTTGTTTGTATTTATTCTAGTGTTCACTTGTGTTTTTGCTGGCAGAAAGAAACCCACTGCTAATATAAATAGCTTCCAACAATTACCGTAGGTGCCTAAGTCTTTTGCACAGTACTGTGTAATATTAATAAATATAATATTAAAAGGCCTTTATGATACATTTCTCTTGTATTTTCTTTTTCCTTGTAGGACTGTAAATACACTGGGTATCTTGATACCAGGATGGGGCAGCTGGTGGCCTAGTGGTTAGGCGTTCGCCCTGCGATCAGAAAGTCGTGGGTTTGATTCCCAAGACCGCTAAGCACCTCTGAGGTACCCTTGAGCTAGGTACCGTCCCCACACACACTGCTCCCCGGGCACTGTGTTCCTGGCTGCCCACTGCTTCACTTGGTGAAGGGGTTAAACGCAGAGGAAGAATTTTGTGCTCTTCACACTGTGTGCTATACTTTCACTTTACTGAAGGAGTCACTCTAGAAATGCAACACACAAGGTTAAATATGTTATTGTGTCTGTTACGAGCTTTAAATAAAGCTTTTTACAAGCTTTAGATGTCTATGATTATCTAGATGTTCATGCACAATGCTGTTAGCTTAGTGCTAACACACTACTAGAATCACATAGGAGTGCTAACAGAAACTGTGCATTTTTTATCATTTTTTTGACCATGCTTTGACATTCAAGAACCAAACTAAAGCCGTCCCTCTAATAACCCTGGTTCACCACTGATTACCCCACCTTTCCACCATAACAGTAATCCCGCCCAAACAGTTAAGCAATGACCAACAAATTCCGAATGAATGCTATTTATATTCTTTAGAAGTAACATTTCAGTTTAGTTTAGACAAAAATATTAATGCCAAGGCCTCATTGGCTTGGAAAGCATATCTCTAACCGAAGAGGCACAGATGTATCAGTTAAGTTTGTCACATTAGCGTAAGTTCCTTAGCTCCTGCCAAGATCTTCTGAATTTATCAACATGTGGTAAAACAAATGAACTTTCCAAGAGAAAGCAGTGATGGAGAAGCACTTCCACACTCTGTGGTTGGCAACTACTGGGACAACAGTCGTTATGATCCCGCTCCCAACCCTCATACGCTAACCTGCTAACCCAGCTGGCGGCAGGCGGGCTACATTTAGAACATTTTGAGGGCAGGACCACTAGCGCTGGATCTGACTTTAGCAGCCCAGAAATAGACCTCCTCTGGATCTCCAGTGCTCTGGGCCAAAAGAGAAGGAGTGGTAACGGCTCAAGAGGAAAAACAAGTAGCTCTATAAGCACAAGTCACCTGGCTAAACGGGCAGAACCACATTGGTTACAACCTATAAGATACACTGAGCAGTATCTATCAACACTCCTCCATATATGATTCATTTAAAAAGCCCCCTAAAAAAGGTTACTGGAGGACCAAAGTCAAGGTTGCCGAGTCTTACCTATGTTTTTTGTGTTTTCTGTGACATCAAAAATTCAAAATGGTCTGTGTTTGCATTGGACTGTGTGGACTGGCCTGTACTCACAATTTGTCAGTTCTTGAAGACGTATCTCCGTACAGAACATCTTGTAAAGCCCACAAAATGCTATCATATGGCCTGATCTGGGAGTTTGACTAACATAGCAACAGTACCTAAGGGATGCAGGATTCAGAATTTTGCAACTGAGGAGCTACAGGCTTCCACTACTTGTTAGCCACATTAGCCTTGTAACTCCAATGAAGAACTAAAGTTGCAAACCTCAGACACCAAATCTGTACCGGCTGCCAACTGCATGAGGCCTGAGGGGAAAATAGTGTCAATTTGATGTTAACTTTGTATTATTTGCAACATTTGCACTTTATTCGGTCCTGAGACACAGTGGGCTTACCAATGCAGTTGGTGCCCTCTTCATCCTGAATGAAGCCAAAGTTACACACACACTGGAAGCTTCCGGGGATGTTCTGACAGCGACCGTTGGAGCATAGATCCGGACTGTCCGCGCACTCATCAATGTCTGTCAACAATCAAGGTCACACGTTCGACCAATTAGTAACTGACCGTCCAGCCAATCAGGCGAAAGAGTGATCTTATGAAAACAACAGCAACTGAGAGATCGGTACAGTCCAAAGCAAAGAGCCTGATTTTGCTGACATGTCAAAGAAACAAAAAATACATGAAGCTGTTCAGGGTGGACAGTAGATCCTCACCTATACACGTGCTGCCCTCATCGTCCAGCCTGTAGCCATCATTACAGAGGCAGTTGTAGCTCTCGGCCGTGTTGTAGCAGAAACCTTGGCCACAAATGTCAGGACTAACCAGGCACTCATCCACCTCTATAGAGAGATAGAGAGAGAGCGAGAGACAGTACAGAAAGAGAGAGAGAGAGAGAGAGAGAGAGAGAGAGAGAGGGAGTATGACCAAAACAGTCAATTCAATAAAAAAAAATGGTCTCAGAATTTTTGACATGATTATAATGACCCTCAGGCAGTCCACATTGACCACCTGTCCCATATAACAATGAGAGAAGTACATATGCCCCCTGCACATCAATATCAATTCAAAAAATATTTTTGATGTCAAGTAAAAAGATTTGGGCACTCCTGGTCAACTGCTGACTGATTTTCAGAGTGGAAATACACACCCTTTACAGAGAACACACTTCTGCACATTTTAATACACAATTACTGGTTACTTGCTCAATTTCTAATACTGGGAAAACAAACATACAATATTGTCTGGGCAAAAGTTTGGAACACTTAATTTTTTTTTTTTTCAAAAAATTACATAACTTATTAAACTTCTTAAACAATAAATAGGAATTGGGCCCTGCATGATTAGTTATATTATATTATAATTATTTAATAGGTAATATTTGTGAAACATACACTGCTATATGTATATTTGTCTTGATAAAATATTTTATATTTTGATGTGTGTCTGTGTGTGTGTGTGTGTAAAATTTCAATTTTATCATGCTCTTATTTGTCCTACTTTATAATCAAATTTATATTCACTTTGATGAATAAATATTTTATGTCTAATTTCTTCGGTTCAAACAACATATATTGAATTAACTGTGTGTTTTCCATGGATTTACCAGACATTTAGTAACTGTTTTGAACAGCCCCTCCATCTGTTACACTTAAAACAGCATAGGTTGTAATATCTGCACTCAAGTCAATTAGGTTTACGGTCATTTCAGCCACATGCACAGTACACAGTGTAATGTGAATTTGGCTCTACTTCCGGCTGATAGGAGCTGGAAATGAAGTTCTTGTTTTATTTGCAGCTGAGAGGTGTAAGTACATGTAAACGTGTATGCAAAAATATATTTAATGCTTTTAAACATTTCTAGCAAAAAAAAAAAAAAACATAACGTGTTAGGCTGTGCGGCTCTCCTTCACATGTCAACGGTCTAAAAATAGTGACCCAACACATTTCTGGTAGATGTATTGGCCATAAACAGACAGTTGGGATCCGAACGAGGCTCAGCGGAGGGAAGAGAGGATGGTTAAATAAAGATGGCACAGCGCGTGCCAATTACACCGTTTAGTTTATTGAACATCTGTCATCAGCAATCCTCACCACATTTCTGTGGGCGTTTAATATGGTGTCACCTTCCAGAAAGAGGGAGAGAACGAGAGAGAGAGAGAGAGAGAGAGAGAGAGAGAGGGAGGGAGAGGAGAGAGGGAGAGAGAGAGAGAAAGAGAGAGCGAGAGAGAGAGAATGAGAGAGGTAGAAAGAGAGGAGCGTGTGTGAAAGAGAGAAAGCGAGAGAGGTAGAGAGAGGAGAATAACAATAAGAGAGAGAGGTAGAGAAAAAGGAGAGACAGAGAGAGAGAGAGAGAGAGAAGTAGAAAGAGAGGCAGAGGAGTTTGTGTGAGAGAGAAAGAGAGGGAGTGAAAGAGGTAAAGAGAAAGAGGAGAGAGAGAGAAAAAGAGAGAATGAGAGAGGTACAGAGAGAGAGAGGAGAGATACAGAGAGAGAGAGAGGTAGTGAGAGAGAAGAGAGCGACAGAGAGAGAGAGAGAGAGGTAGTGAGAGAGAAGAGAGAGAAAGAGAGAGAAAAGAGAGAGAGAGAGAAAGAGAGAAAGACAGAGAGCGAGAGCGAGAGAGAGAGAGACAGCGAGCAGGTGTTTGTATGGCTTTCGTGGCCGGTTCCTTGCACAGCACCAGCAGTCCAGCAGGGAAGTGCTCACGTTCTGAAAGTGGGACTCCCTGTCCCATCCAGAAAACGTCCAAATAAAAACAAGCTGTGTGCACTGCCCAGCTACAGAGCGCTGAAGAGCAGATGGCACCCCGCTGGTAGGAACAACCACAGCAACGAGGGGCTAAAACAAGCTGAGGGCCTAATAACATCCTGGAGATTGACACATCCAAAAGGGAACACCGTGTTTATTGGAGCAGGCTGGGAGATTCCACATGGCGACGGCGATTGACGCTAGCTATTTTAAAGGACGTGTCATACAGAATGATGCTAGCTATTTTAAAGGAAGTGTTAGAGGCGTACGCAGTGTCTCCGTGGCTGCTTTATTACGATGCAAAGTCTGTAAATATAGACAGTGGAAGAGAGACAGAGACGGAGACAGACCCAAGGACACACATTCACCAAACATTCTATCATCTATTTCTGACCCTGACCTGGAAAACATGCAGACCCTCAGAAGAAGCACAATAATTGCTCTTCAGCGAACTGAGGAGAAGGGGAGTGGATGGGGGGTGACAGAAGGTTATACATATATACATTCACAGGCCTTCCTTTTATTTTTGCTTTACGTATTTCTGGAAGAGAGGCCATGAAAGTGTGTGCTCCTTGCATTCCTCGCCTCGGAACTGCAGTGATTTGAATTGAAATGAAATGAACTGAACTGAAGTGAATTGAGTAAAACTGAATCAAATCATTTTGAACAGAAGGCTCTAAAGCTTAAAGAAAGCATTTAAGAAACACTTTAGAGTGTTAATCTAAGGTCTTGTTCTACAACTTGCTCAATGTTAAATGCCACTTAAGGTAAAATTTTACTTAAGGTGGTTTACACCACTGGGAACAGGCCAACAATACATCCATCCATTGCATCACTCTTTAACCACAGTGGCTTTAACCACCCTCTGAACACAAGGGCTTATTGCTTTAGTGCAAGATCATCTGAAGATCACACGAACCGAGGGGTGGGCTTTATCCAGAGCACTTTTTGGTATCTGGGAAATTCTGGAAGACTGTATCTTTGTTTGATCAGAAAGAACAAGGTCCCTCAACCATAAAAACACAACCCAAATTGAAAGATCGCACAAATTACTAAATGCAGGGGTGCCAATAACTCTGACACATTTGGTTTTGTTAAAAAATGTTACCTTAGACTAAATGTCCTCAAATTGAAGGATTATTCAGTATGAGATTGAGCTACTTAACCAAAATAGTCTTTGTTTACCAGTCTTTACCAAGGGTGGCAAGAGTTCAGGAGCCGATTGATTGGTCGGTGCAAAAAAATAAATTCTACGGCTTCAAATTTTTAAAAAGCAATAAATAACATTAGACTCCATCAGCAAGTGTTAGTCATGTTCATATGTTGGTCCAACCTGCCAGTTGAGTAGGAGAGATGTCCTGGCTGGCGCTGGATGGCAAGATGGCTACTGGAGCAGCCGGCGAGGTTTTCTCCACCACTTCTGGAGAGCGGGAGGGAACAAGAAAGAAGAGGAGACAGAAAAAAAGAAGCGTATGAGACACATAAAACAACCGAAGACCTTTTGATAAAGCTGTGTCTCTCAGAGCCTGCTATCGGCAGTGTACATTAAATGGGGAACTACAGGCGGGCGATATGACAGTGTTTCATTATCACGATAAATAGCATCATGATACACTTTCCATAGAGGTATTGTTCATATTTATAGAACATGGGTCAACTGCATGCTCCATAAAAGATAGAGATCAAAGGCCAATGCAAAACAGATGTGCCACGCAGTGCAGCATCGTATATTAGACATGATATGAAAGCACAGCTCTACCACATAGAATGTGCCACAGTGAGCCAAATTCAAGTATTTTTACACCGAGTTTAAGGTGCTGACATGGCCTCCCAAGTCCGCAGATTTCAGTCCAGTCTGTGCAAACTAGTCCAATCCATAGAGGACCCGCCTCCCAACTAACAGGACCTAAGGATCTGCTGCTAACGTCTTGGTGCAGATCCAGCAGCTCCAGAGCTCTTGTGGAGTTCATGCCTTGATAGGTCAGAGCTGTTCTGGAGGCACGACTGGGACCTACACAACATTAGTCAGGTGGTTTTAACAGGATTGGCGACTGGTGTATTAATCATTTTTGGTATTAGCTTCATTCACTGGCTGGCTGTTTTTCACAAGGTGAAAAAAGTATGCTTTAATCAGTGTGCGAAATACCAGGAGGCAATCAGGGTCTCAAGTGTCAGTCAAGGGGTCTTGGACCCCCGAGACCCCCCATACTTCCCTGTTTTTCATGTTGGCTGAGGTAAGCAGAAATGAACCCTCAGGGCTTTTTAGGCCTTTAAAGAAGGTTCAAAGAATGGACTAAAGAATGGATGTCTGTTTGGCCATGTATTTAACTCAGTCCTGCAGCACCACTCTTACTTCATTAAGTTCTGGTTGGGGAAAATAAGGTTAAATCCCTAAAACGGCTAATAGAAGTGCTAGAATTAACCAGTCACATTTTGATTTATGAGCGGGACTTATTTTGTGGGAGAAACAATCAAGGCCTATCGAAGTTTTGCATACGTCACTGATTGTGAATATCCGCAGAAGTGAGATTCTGTCAGCTGGTAAAGAGCAGCAGCTCTATGCCTGAACTCTTTTCTGAGTCACTCTAGTCTGTGTGTAAATTTTAAGCCATACTCCATCTACTATGCATTTTTGTGGTCTCATTCTAGGTTAAAACAAACACAAGTTGGGAAAATAATAAGTGGCACAGAGACAAATTGAAGAGTGCTGGAGTGCTGGGATGGCTGAGCACCTCCATTACACACAAGGCTTCCAAATTTTTAGATGCTGCACAACATGGAACGTCCAATGTGTGATGGCCATTAGACCAATTAAAGAGAGTCTGACAAGGAGCTGATTGGATGTTATCCTATTATGACATTATCTTATTTATTTTGTACCAAATTTTTCATATTGTAATGTTCCTTTTTATACTGAATGCAAATATAAAACATTTTATATGTTGTTTCGTCCAACTTTTAAGCAAACCTCTAGAAACTGTGCATCGTGAAGATGTCTGCAAGTATCGCAATATTACATTTTTGCCTCATCACCCCATCATAAACCCAGAGGAACAAGGCTCTTGGCCTAGGTAGGTGCTTCACAACCATTTCTACCACGTTTCAAACTCCATCTCCACCTCCTCTGCCCTCCAGGTGAACGTGAGGGATGTGTGCATTAAACACCTGGGTATGCAGGCTCCATCGGTATGGTGGACACACCAGGAGACAGCTGATGCTGCTCAACTATAGACCTATCAATAGCAGCAGAAGACGAAAGCTCCTTGGAAAAGACAAACACACACAAACACACAGTGAAATCACTAATCTACTGAAGTCTGTGGTAAATGTATATACGGATATAGGAGTAATGAGCAAGTGTTAGCGGCGTAGGCTGAATCTCTCTCTCTCGCTCATTCGTTTTCTTTGAGACTCGCTCTCTCTGTCATGCACACAGCTCATGCTGCTGAGGCTGCAGTAAACAGCAGAGCAGGACGGCGGCGGTTATGGCGGAGAAAAGCTTAAATGAGCTTTTACAGCCAAGGGGAAAGGGAGAGAGGACCATTATAACAGTTTTCTAGGCCTAACCTCTCACTCACACACACACATCCACACACAAACACATATAGACGCTAATCTCCATAGTAATTTCCCTGTTTCTTTCAACATCTTGGATTGGATTTCAATCAAGTAGGCTTTTGAGATCTGGGGAGTATTTCACAAAGCAGTTAACTGGATAACTTAAGCCTAAAGTTGAGGATTGGCCAATAGGAATGACCCTCAGCTCTTTTTCTATTGCGCAGGCTTGGGTTTTGGACTGAACTGAGAAAGCCTGCTTTGTAAACAACCCCCTTCCCATAAATGGCCTGGACTTTTGGTTTCCTTAGACCAGCCCATCAGTCCATTCTCCTAACAAAGTGAGGGTGTATTTCTGAATAGAGTCTAAATAAAGACCATCAAAGATATAGGTGTAGTTAAAGTAACAGTATGGCAAAAACATTTCAATTTACACCTACATGGCACAGTTTCACTGCAGGTTTGATGTACAGAGTTTTGATGGAGGTTTGATGGACTGATGGAGGAAATAGTGCTTAGAAACAGTGGCTAATCAGTGACTAGTCAAGCGTCGAGTCAAGCAATAGTTTAGCGGCTAATTAAGAGTGTGGAAACTGCATAGCTAAATCATCCTACATGTGTGTCCTTTATATTTATATAGATAACAGTATATCATACAGTATCAGAAACCACACAAGCAAAGCTGTTTCAGTTTAAGGAAAATGTGTGATTTAGGCATACTGTTTACACAGTGCTATTACTTGTTCGCTACATTAGCCCTGTAGCTTCATTGCAAAACTCTGGACATCTAACATGTCTTGACTGATCAAATACATGTGGGGTAAAAGTGGGGTTCAGTTAACCTGGCTACAGTTAAGCGCATCAGAGAGTCAGGGCAGAAATATACTTCACACCAGAATGCGTTGTTGCATTCTAAAATTTCTCATGACGCAATTCATCACGCAAGTGCAAGCTGCATTCTAAGCATGCAGCAAGGGGGTGCTATAGTGATAGCCAAGCCTGGCTAAGCTGTCCTGTACCTCCAGGAAGCTTTTATCCAGTCAAACTCATGGTGTGTTCTTATATTTCTCAAAACAGTCAGCACTCAAGGGGGCGCTGGAGGACAGATCAGCATGTCTGCAAAAGTGATTTACTATTAAAACATGTTTAGAGTGGAGGAATGTGAGCTGCTCCTATTGGAATGAAGAGACAATGATGTCTCATATATATGTTCTTATGTGTGAAACAGTCAAACCGCTGGTTTGCCATGAGAGTTGACTGAGTGAAAGCTTGCTGGAGGTACAGGGCAGCTTGGCCAGGCTTGGCCGTCACTATAGCGCCCCCTTGCTGCAATGCTCAGAATGCAGCTTGCACGAAACCATGCTTGTACAGCTTTTAGCGCTTGCATTTACATTCTTGGGTGACTGGTATGTGCTTTATAATCCTATTTGTGTGCTTACCTGATCAAAACTGTAGAATAACTAAGCAAAAACTGCCAAATTGTTGGCTTTCTTGAAATCATGTGATTAATGTAACTGTAAGGGAACTAAACAGCAGAAATAGCCATGTTTTTGCATCAGCTTTAGAGCGTTAATATGCTATTACAGTAAGTCCTCTTACACTCTCACATAATTTTTCCCAAACATAACACACACACAGACACACACACACACACACAGAGGAACAGAACTAACACAAAGCACAAAATTCTCTCTACAGGAGCTGACCGCAAACTGTTCAGCACGGTCGCCTCATGCAGCGGTGGTGATGCCGGCCTCATGCGTATGGAGCAGCTGCATGGAATTCTAAGTCATGTCTGCCTGCTGCGCTGGTTGCATGCATTGCTGCTTGGCTGCTGCTCAGGTGCATACGGCCTGCAGACGGAACCCAACCTACCTGCTCCGGGGCTGCTGTGGCCACTGCACACCGCATTTCAATCAGAAACCACACAAAACACAGAACAAAAGGCATCAGTGCCTCCCACATATAGCACTGTGCAAAAGTCTTAGGCACTTATGCAAACTGTTTGAAGCCATTTACATCAGCAGTGGGTTTCTTTCTGCCAGCAAAAACTCAAGTGAGCATTAGAATAAATGCAAACAAAGTAGAACAAAGTAGAAAGTATCAGGATTTCTTTTTTCTAAAAAGTAGTTGATATTTTGTGAGCTGGTTTGGTTCCAGATCTCTACTCCATGCCCCAACTCATTGCGTAGATTTATAAAATTCCACACCCAGGTATTTGATGGAACTACAAGTAATACTGGGCTTCCATGAGGAAAGAGGTCTGGAAATGGTTAAACGAACACTTTGACATACATAAAACCACTATTTACTGTATTCATGTCATTTGTATTTATTGTAACATTAGTGTTTTAACACTAACATAACTCTGCTGCCCAGTAGTAAACAGCTTTTAAGTATAAATTTCTCAGGTGCCAAGACTTTTGCACAGAGCTGTACACTGACTGGCACTCACTCCTGTTTCAACACTGAGAGAGTTTTTTAAATTTTACACCATGATTTTGGCTCCAGGTGTATGGTGCAAGCTACCCTTCAAGTCGCACATTGTAAGACCATTCCAATCACGTAGCAATGGGAGCATCACACCTTGAGCTGCATGAATGTGACTTTGAGCTACAAAACCATCACCCTGGGATGAAACGTTAATAAAAGTCGCAGCCGTCCCGCTAATGTTCTCGCTCGAAGCCAAGGCCGTGTCGTGTCTCACAGAAACGAAAGCTTTATGGGCTGCTTTTTTCGGGAATGGTAGTAAAAGCTGTGCTGTTCGAGAGTGTGGAGGGAGAAAAGACAGTTGAACAGAGGCTCTGGGATTATCTGTCAGTTAAAGACAAAGGCGTCAAGACTCATTGTGCCAGAAAATAAATGGCTCACATGCTACATCTTTATTAAATTACATTTTTCCCCAAGATCCACTTGTTACACTCGGGTGGATTTACTTACACTATATGGACAAACGTTCTGGGACAAACCTCTTAATTATTGGATTCAGGTGGCCCCTTACTTCCAGTGATGGGCAATCTTAATGCTTCAGCAGACCAAGACATTTGGGCAATGCCACTGTGGACCCAGTTTGGGGAAGATCCTTTTCTATTCCAGCATGACTGTGCCCCAGTGCATAAAGCAAGCTCCATAAAGACATGGTTGGATGAGTTCAGTGT
>JBBPCZ010162875.1:0-17380 GCA_037974445.1 Brycinus macrolepidotus
GAATGGGCACAAATTCCCACAGAAAGACTCCAAAATCTTGTGGAAAGCCTTCCAAGAAGAGTGGAAGCTGTTATAGCTGCAAAGGGGCGAACAACTCTATATTAAAGTCTATGTATTTGAATGCAATGTCATTAAAGTCCTTGTTGGTGTAATGGTCAGGCATCCCAATACTTTTGTCTATGTAGTGTATTTTCTGTATTTTGAGGCAGAGCATGAACAGCTCAATTATTTTATGTGTATTTAGGTAATATTTAGGTGTAGAGGTAGCTAGTACAGCCTGCCAAATGTGTAAAAAGGTTCAAGTGTCTTCTCTTTTTTCTAGCCGGTGTGTCTGCTCATCCACATCTGCATGTCGTGGCATTCCACAGTCCATCGTTTACAAGTACATGAGCATTCACTCGGACCGCACTGTACCAGCAGACATCTTCCAGATCCAAGCCACCAACATCTACCCCAACACACAGAACACTTTCAGGATTAGAGCCGGCAACGAAGGAGGAGAATTTTTCCTTAGGGTGAGTAATGTGTTTTGAGTAGTATGAAGTATTTAATTTGTTTCTTTAATTGTTTGATAATGTTTAGGTGCATCAGCACATCATTCTAACTGGCAACATTATTGGTTAGCTAGTTACATGATTAAATTTCACCTTTATGTTGATGATATTGCTTCTTACAGCGTTCCAGTAATGCCAGTGCGATGTTGGTGTTGACCAAGTCCCTAGAGGGCCCTCTGGAGCTGATCGTCGATCTTGAGATGATCACTCACCACACCGTCACAAACTATCGCACCAGCTCATTATTACGGCTCACCATTGTCGTAGGACCCTATGCCTTCTAATGGCTCCGATTATTGTCGCTTCACACGTTTTAACATATCCAGTATGCTACGTACTAGCTTCCCACCGCAAACAATGGTGAGATATAACAAACTGCTTGATCAGGAAGGGGCCCACGACCATTGCAAAGTATGTGATTTCACCTAATCTGGTCCAGGACAGGATACAGTGTAAGATATTAAGACAAAGTAAGTTATGAATATCATTGTAAAAGAATGTATAGTAGTGGCTCCATGGAGATGCTGCAGTTGAAACTGGGCAGCAGTCTAGTAAGGAAAGGTGTAGTAGTGAAGTACAGCTGTTTGTTTCCTTGTTGAAATGAATGCAGTAAAAATTCTGGTTACATTATTCAGATTAAAACGGCTTTTAAAAGGGGAATTCCACTCTGTTTTCAAAAGTGCTACATAGGTCAAGCTGTAAAAAAGAGTGGTTTGATGCGAAATGCTCCATTATAGAGAAACCTATCAAGTCTGAATAGTTCACAGGGGTGGTGATGTGAACCAGACACCTTTTTTAGAGTTTAATGCCTGTAAAGGGTATTTCACTGAAAGGTTTTGACCAAAAATAGAGAAATGAAAAATGGCCAAACTGTCAATATTAGCTTCAGGACTAAGCTAAAGAAGCAAAATTTGAACTCCAAACATGGCTTGGCTGATCAACTAACCTGAGGTATGTGGAACATGATCTACATTTTTTGCCAAACTGTTCCTTTCATCGTTTAATTCCTATGAGAATGAGTAAATCAAATATAGCAGTTTTTCAGATTTACTGCTACTACACCATTATCTACATTACACAATAGTAATTCATAATCATTCAGTGTAGGTTCACTGTTCTTTTTAGGTAAATAAAATGGCTAAATTTTACCGACATTGCGACCCCTGTTTCCTATCACCACCACTGTAAAGAAATCTTAAGTCACCAAGTTTCTCTAAAATTATCCATTTCCACATCAAACCACCATCAGTTCCCCTTTAAGTTTAACATTTACAATAGACTCAGTAGAACTTGGGCTAGTCATTGTGCCATATCATTTACGCTGCATTCAGTTACATAAATTGGCCCAAAGCACTGATTAATTAATATAAAAATGGCACAGGTCTTCTTTTTTATGTGCTTTGAGCTATGTTTATGGATATATTTTAAATTTCACCATAGCTCACCAGGCATAAGGCAGGAAATAACTCTTCTGCGCCCCCTGTCTGTATCAATAACTTTTACCTTAATGTTGACTAAGGCGTTGCCAGGCATCAGGGTTAACGAGTTGTTTGATAAGTCTGGTTTGAAGGGGGACAAACTGCAGAACGTTTTCAGATTCCATCAGTTGCTGAAAGGGTTAGATGGAGTTGTTTATGTGGTTGGATGATGCCACTTTAATAAACCCAGATTAGTTTCCTATTCGTTTGAACGCCGCTCTGTAACTACTCTCAGCAGCAAACAGGCAACAGGGCCCGAGAACAAAAAACGGCCAGGAAATGATGGCAATGCCACAATCTGGCAGAGCTTATGAGTGTTTCACACAAATGTTCTGAATGGGCTAATGCAGTGGAAAGCGTTTGATATTGGCTCCAGTGGGGTTACCCTGGAAAAAATCTGCTTGTGTTCCTAGTCCAAGCCATATAACACTGCCAAGTATCACTGCATGTTCTTTGAATGGCTCTGTTGATGAATTCAATTTAGTGCAGCCATCACCCATGCAGAAGCAAGACGTCCATTGTTTTATAGCTGTGTTACAACCCGTTTTATGTACAACATTGCTGAAGTGGAAATAACTGACTTCAAACAGTTACATTCATTACATTTTATGCTTTAAAATTCATCATAGCCACTGGTCTTCAGTCTTAAGGCAGATACAGCAGATCTTGTCTTTAATTATAACTACTGTAGAGTACTCATAGTTCAACTTCCACAGTCTAACATGCAGTGCCTTATATATGAATACAATAATAACTGCAATAGCTGCGTTTTTTTATATTCTCAGTGTCATTCACAGTTTAAAAATCAGTTGAAGATCTTCTGAGATGCTCTCTTTATTTAAAACTGGTTTCCTACATAATCATGAATGTTTTGTACTCTGAAGCAGAAAAGGATTGTTGTAAAGAAATAAAGATTATATTTAAGATTATATTTGAGGGTTTTTTTTCTCTTCAAACTACAGCAAAGCACAGTTTATCAGTGAATTAAAAACATACAATACTGAAAGGTATACTGTCAATATTCATGTATTGTTGGTCATGTTAGAATTTAATGATAACTCATTCTTAGAAGACTTGTGTTCTAAGCTTCAAATGAGACAAAATCTCAGAGCTTTTGGTCACAGCTTGGTTGCTAACATGCTCGAGTTGTTTATGCTCTGTGAAAGACTGCAGAAAGAACATGTCTTGACAGATTTTTGCACTGGCAGCCAAATCATAACTATCTACAGGCAAAATTAAAGCCAAACTCTTGAGGAAACTACTCTCTACTTCAGGGTTTTTTTGGATCGCTAGAAGCTTTATGTAGAATAATTTCCACTAAATTGAACTTTCTTCATGTAATAAAAAGGTTCTTTTGTTGCTCCCAAGGGTTCAGACATTGGAGCAGAGCAATATTGACCAGGATTTTTCACCTGTGAGTCTGGTCCCACCCCGACGTAATTCTAATGCGGTGCTTCAAAGGATCCAGGTTCACCTTTTAATGCCTGGAACTGAGTTTGTGGCACATCTAACTAGATTCTTTGAAGACGTTGAAGCCAAGAGGGCCTACCTAACAATAATGATAACAAAAACATCTGCAGTGAGAAAGTTAAACCAAAACTGTGCCTTCAGAAAACATTAAGGGGTGAAACAAAAAAGGAAAGCCAGTGACTTGGCTCCCGGGGAGCAGTGTGTGAGGATGGTACCTTGCTAAAGGGTACCTCAGTGGTGCCAGTGGCAGCCCTGGGATTCAAACCCACAGCCTTCCAATCACAGGGGCAAATCCCTAACCACCAGCCCACCAGATGCCCCGGTTTGGGTCATTCCAAGATAATTCCACAACAGCACCACACAGTAACAACAAACCCTGAAACAAAGACGAAATCAAGGAGGAACCTGAAATATTCTTGAAACAAGGTGGAGATAGTGCATGCTTGTGTTAGTTGGAAGGACATGGGTTCAAAATACCTTGCCGGATTGGCCATTATGTGCAAGTTTATTTTTCAGCATCAGGAAACAAAGCAGAAACCATGTTTAACAGATAATTACTAGTATTTATGTGCATTTGTTTTATAACTAAAATATCAATATTTAGTGCGCCTACACTTTACCTTTATTACAGCTTCCAATCTTTTCGGGAGACTTGTTTTCAGTTTTTCTGCAGGGAAAAAATTTCCTTAAATTTTCTTAATCTTTATGCAAGTGAATTACCTTCTGTTTAATTTTAAGACCTGTTTTAGGACCTGTCCAGGGTGATATTGTGCTTTTCGCCATATAAGTGCTGTGATGGGTTCCAGCACCCCTCCATGACCCTGGTTAAGGCTCAGATAATGAACGAATGAATGATATCCTCAGAAATCTCTCCTTTTGCCATTTCAGATGCATATCTTTGATGAGGAACATAATTTCGGTGCCATTTGGTGACAGTTTTTGTTGGGTTTAAGATTGGATGGATGGAACAGTTTATGTGGCAGTAGGCGCAAAAAAAGGGTGGTCTCACCCTTCACCATGGCAACTCATCTCCATGGAGACTGGTTCTCAGTTCAATGGAACCCCTTTATTGCACTATATCATGTCTTTGCTGATCTAATACACCAGATATAACTCATTGGGTAATTAGCAATCACTTCATAGGTTAAAACACAACTATTATTAGCAAGAAACCTAGACAGGTTAAACTCTTTTAGTTTAAGGCCCCCTTTGTGGATATTAAGTGCTTTCTCAACATCTATTGCTGACCTTCTTACAGAACAGACATGGCACTCTTCTACAACATTACAGAACTTAAATGGCACTGGATGTGATTGTGATTGGTTGGAATTAATATTACATTGGTTGGAATTAATATTACATTTTAATAATGTTTAGCTTTTACCATTTTTTAAGTAGTGACCACTTTTTAAATATGACCAAACAGATCTAGCAATTTAATGAAATAGGAACAACTTCCAATATTTCCTGTGGCTCCCATGGCCCCTAGTTTGAGAACCAGTGATTTAGTATTGGAATTGGAATCATCTCACTCCTGCTCAGCACCAGACAAGAAGAACGCAGTAGAACAACTTAGAAGAACATGACCCTCCCTGACAAATGTTCTAGGGTCTCTTTAAAGAGCTAACTACCTAATGCCACCCATGATCTGAAAGCCATAACTTTTGAGAATAGACACTTGGCCTGGTAGCAGTCATCAGAAACTCGGCCCGTTAATTTACACCAGACGTCTATTAGATTGCAGTGATAAAAACCTCTCTGTTCCATCTCATCGTAGCTGTCTTAGTCATGGACACCCACTGGGTCTGCTTAGACTGAGCTCATGTTCATTGTAAAGAGAGAAAGATCAGGAGGAGCCCATCTCTGCTGGGTGCAACTCCCACGGCAGAACGGAGCCAGATCCCACTCAATCATGCAGGGCGTGCCGACCGTTTCTCTGCTGCCTTGAGTGAAACGTGATCAGTCACTGCCCTCTTAACTTGGGGCTCTGCTTCTGCTTGCCAAGCATTATTTGGTGCTCCTGAGACCGGGATACATCTGCGCTGGGTCGCAGGAGACTGGAAGAGTTCTTCCCTCTGAATCATCTCCTGCCCAATTGTATTTATCTCAGTTAGGTCATGACAGATCCACTAGGCCATAGCGAGTGAGCCAGAAGGGAAGGGCTACTTTGACCGAAAGAAGGAGCAATGTACTGGAAGCACACATTGCTGTTATGCCTGGGGGAGAGACACAGTGGAGTCAGCTCATACCTGCAATGACTGGCATACCTTACAAAAAACAGGAGTGCATCAAGTTCACTTCGCTATTACTAACCTCCATTCATCTACATTCATCTACAAGGACCACATGCTGAGGCTGGAAACATAAGCTGGGTGTAGGTAGTATGATGGCCTCTTTTTCAGCAAGATGCTGAGTGTCCAAAACCATAAAACATGCTCTAATTGAATGGAAAAAGAACACTAAGAATTTCCATGACATTATGTCGTTTGATAGAAACCCAGAAGAATCTGAAGTCTCTGAAGACTTCTGTAATTCTTAGCTTTAATGCTAATGCACAGAAGGGTTTTTGGCTTTATGTAAGCAGGCAGGAAAGATATGTTAAATCCGTTTTGCCCAAATGCTCTTCTGGACTTCAAGAACTGTAATGGACATTGTGGTGCCAAGATGAGTGTGTGTATTTGTCAGCCAAGATGTGGATTACAGGAAACCAGTGAAAGCACATATTTGCCCACTTTTCATACACAAAGTAGGTGGTTACAAATAGTTTGGCAAAACATCAGATTTACTCAATTTTCCACTTACCCCAGAAGCGGTCGGTCAGCCAACATGAATATCGGTTATTCAGTCGCTAACAAACATCAGAAGTCAATAGTCACCCAAATTATCTCTGGAAATACATACTCAAAACGTCTCTCAACCCACTCAGCCCACATCCAGCTCTCTCATCAACGTGATTTAGGAGTATGACTTACTGCGATCTAGAATAAGTTTTTCTAGCAATGGCAATCGTAAATACAGAGGAATCTGACCTAAGTTTGAGCTTTTCCAGCCCTGGTGTTGTCTAAAAGGAATGCCTGTGGCATTCATTTTCATAACTTAAAGTCATACCGTGTCCTAAACCACATCAATGAGTCTGCACCACTATAATGAAGAGCTGGATGTAGCCTGAACGGGTTGAGAGAAGTTTTGGGGATGAGTTTACAGTCAAGATTTAACAGTGGTTGACATCTGGGAATTGTTTGCAATGTTCAGTGCTAAACTAAAGAAGCTCCAGTGCTAAACCAAAGAAGTTATTGGAATCAATTTGGACCAAACAGGTTTTGGCTGGGGTAAGTGGAAAATTGGGTATATTTGCTTTTTGTTGTTCCTTTAAAATACTTCAGTAACTGCACTAATGCAACATTCACACACAACTCTGAGCACATATCTGTAGCTACGTAAACCCAGGACATTTTTAATGGGTATGCACTGGGAATGTTAAATGCTACACTACCATAACAGAATAAGGAGCGACTATCACTAATTGTCAATCTGCGATTGGAATACTGGAATGAAACAACGCTGCACTGAACAATGTATCTGTGAACTCATAAATGAATGTAGAATGTATTTCCAGAGTTTGCTAGGTAAAGCTAGGAGAGGCTTGTTTGGAGAAACGAAATACAGAAACAGTGAGAATTTGTAGCTTTATTGGATGGTTTCTGAGACTGGAAAAAAATTAGATGAGGTCACTCATTGATTTTGGCAAACATTGCTTTCGAAAGTGGCACACACACAAACACACACACTCACCTCGAGCAAAAGGACCTATTTATCAAGCTACTGTCGTTCCAGCATGAACTCTCTTGTTGACTGACACTACGGTGTGCTGCAAGCATGACATGCTGGTACCACTGTACATAAAAACACAGCAGCTGTACATGAGCCATATAACAGACGTTTGCAGTCTGGCACTTAAATCAGTGCCAGCGTAAGGTTAAAAAAAATAATAAATAAATAAAACATTGGTGAATACTTGTGTACTGTAAAAATATACAGACACAGGTGACAAATTAAAGGAAAAACCCACAAAGTGTTTTAGGAAGGTGTTGGGCTGCCACAAGCAGCCAGAGGAGCTTCAGTGTGCCTTGGCATGGAACTGTACTGAAGGGATAAACACCTTTCTTCCAAAAGATATTTCCTCAGTTGGTGTTTACATAATGGTGGCGGAGAGTGCTGTTTCAGCTGGGTTGAGATCTGGTACAAAGATTCACTTTCATACCCATCAAATCATTTAGTGACCCCTTTGGGCATCTGGAGGCCTGATGTTTAGGGAGCTGCCCCTGCGATCAGAAGGTCGTGGGTTTGAATCCCAGGACTGCTAGTGGCACCACTGAGGTACCCTGAGGTACTGTCCCCACACACCGCCCCCCTGGAGCTGCATTGGTGGCTGCCCACTACTTCACTTGATGAATAGGTTAAATGCAGAGATGCTGTGTAAAATGCTGTGGTGTGTCCATGCCTGACTATAAGGGCTGCTTTACTTGTGGATAGCACATTGTCCTCCTAGAAGAACCCACTTACATCAGGGTGGAAATGTTTCAACATAGGACAAAGATGAGTATATTGATTTGTAGTGACCCTTCCCTCCAAGGGAACAAGTGGACCTAACCATGGCAGCAAAGTACCAAAGCAGCAGAAGTAGGGTCAAGCATTCAGGCCTGTATAATTTTCTTGGTGTATGCCACACACCTACTCTCCCACTTGCGGAGGATAAGGTAAATAACGACTTTTTACAAAACCACTTTTCCACATCTCTGTAGATCACTTTGTAGATCTTTTCACACTGCTGAATTCTCAAGTGTGCACCTGTCTCTGTAATGAGGGGTTTTTGCACTGCAGTCCTATTATAATAATCCCTCTCTTGTGTTGTTGGGGATGGACTGTTCTAGCTGGAACAGTTTGATCACGTCCTGCATTGTCACCTGAGGAACAGTTGCTCCCTGTTCTTACGTATCACACTAATGAGCAACCATCACACTCACACTCTGAATGAAAGCTTTCCACAATTTTCAACCCTATTTACTGATACCTTTCCCACAGATTTACATGTTAATGTCACTTTAGTCACTGACCCTATTGAAATACTTGCTGTGACTAAAGCCCCAATAATCAACCTTGTTTAAAGACATCTTTTCCTCTTGCCATCTTGTTCCAAAACACAAAGTCAACTGGGCCAATTCACTATTTTTATACATGCCACACAACAAGCGCGTTAATTGTTTAATTGTGTTTTACTTTAATATGTCATCTGTCTGTGCACATTAACATGCATTTTATGTCAGCATGTCATAAGTTTAACACAAATGTGAATATGTTAATGGAACGTACATCAAACCCTTAATTGCCTTTTTAAGAAAGCATTACAACAGCAGTGTCTATAAACTCTTGAAGATCTTGAAGTAGTAGGAGATTTATATGAGAAATATGCAATGCATCATATTTATAAAAGTTAAAGTCATGTCACATTCGTTAAAGTGAAAAGACCTTTAAATTTCATGACAAGCAGCTTGCCTTTGAAACAAATGTCCAAAGGCCTTGTGAACATGCTCTTCCCCACAATGGATGATACTAATAGCCCCCATTACCCCCACATCTGGCCTGGATTTCCAGCACGATGCAGCGCTTCTTCAAATTTTCCACTCTCTCAAACCCCCCCAGAGCCCTGGAGGGGAGCTGAAGAGTGATGGACAGACTGGCAATACCGGCTCCAGAGCGCTTTCCCCGTCATGAATTATTTACTTTAGTCAGGGGTGTGTTTTTCGGGCATGTAGGACTGGCGCTGTAATAGCAGGATCGCTTTATCCCTGATTAAATTCCACACCCGCCCTTTGCGTATCTCACCTTCCAGAGATGTTCTGCATACCAGTGGGTTTTATTGACTTGTTGAAGCAAACAGAGGAAGCAAGCTCTGCCTTGTAAAGTGTGCCTTACTGGAGCTTACCTTTAACCACTGGCATTAAACAGTATGAGGAGGTGGGGCTTACTTAGAGACTGGCACTTTTCCAATACCAATACTGAAATCCTGCATATCAGCTGATACCCGTATCAGTCTTGATTTTTTTCTATTTAACAACTACCCTTTGTGAAAAAAAGAGTATTGAAATAATACTTCAAAAGTATTAATAGGATATTTAAAAAGTGAACTTTAAAGTTTATAGTTTATAAGTGTATTAAGGTATGTATAAACTGGGACAACATATGACATTCGAGTATTCGAGTCAGTGCAAGTAATTGATGAAATAAATGATGAAATATGTTTTAAATGCATTTGGTTCAACAAAAGATGCATTTAAGCATTTAAGTCTTACATCCAAAGCAGCTTACAACACAAGGAAACACTCAAGTTTCAGGACAGTGTGAGAACCAGAGGAGAGCACTAGGTGCTAAATCTTTAAGTAAGAGTAATGCAAGAGAGGAGATGCTCTCTCAATAGATGAGTCTTCAGGATGTTTTTGAAGCTAGAGTGGGATTCTGATGATCTGGTCACCTTTGGCAGCTCATTCCACCAGTGGGGAACCACAAAAGAGAAGAGTCTGGGTTTGGCTTTGCCTTGTGTGTAGGGATGGCAGAGCCTGACGATGCTCCTTTTAGGAGCGGAGGGAGCGAGTAGAAACATAAGCCTGAATGATAGGGTTAAGGTAGTTGGGTGCAGACCCAGATGTCACTCTGTAGGCAAGAGTTAGTGACTTGAATATTATTTGGGCAGCCATGGGCAGCCAGTGTAAGTCTGTTAGCAGTGGGGTGACATGAGACATTTTGGGTTGGTTAAAGACCAGCCGAACTGCTGTGTTCTGAACCAACTGTAAGGATCTTATTGTACAAGCTGGAAGACCCAGTAGGAGGGCATTACAGTAATCAAGGCGAGAGATAACCATGGCTTATACCAGGAGTTGGCTGGTATAACTGAGTCAGTTATGGCCTGATTTTCCTGATGTTGCATTTCTGGACACTAAAGGTATTGCTTTAACATATTATAATAATAATAAACTTAAGCTGACATATCATTGAATTATACTTTGTTTAAAGTATAATTTAGTATGTTAATAAATAAACTGTTTTTCTTGTGGCAGGCTAAAGTACAAATTTAAAATGTATGACTTTTTAAATAATAATAATATGCATGCTTTAAAATGTGCTTTAGTATGCATTCAGGTGTGTTTGCTTACAGCACACTTTAAGCAAAGTGCAATTTGAAATGGATTGTTGTAAAATATAGGAAAGTATATTTTAGGCATATTTCTGATAAATGCATGCAATAAAAATGTACTTTTAGTAGTCTATATATTTCAAGTATACTTTTGACACACTAAAAGTATATCTCTTTTTTCACGAGGGACTACCCTTAAAAATTAGTTATTTTTAAATTAGTATCTGATTTATGATGTTACCTAAAAGTACTATAGCTAAACTCTTATATTACGAAACAGGGTGAAATCTACAGGTAACAATGTGACATATGCAGAAATATGCCTTTTAAAAAGAAAAAAGTTTAAAAACATAAGAAATACAACTTCCAATGCAAATATGTGCATAAATTACTGTATATAACCAAAGGAATTGTAATTCTAAGAAAAATCTTAGCTTCATCATTCTTATCTTAACATGAGAATGACCTTGTTATCACACAGTCTATTTTGCTTTTGTTTTTATTGCACTCCAAATGTTCAGAATACAGAACTAGACATCCAGTTTGGGGATTCTGGGATCAGCTTCCATAAGCTTCTATATTATATTACCTTCATAACTTCAAAACACAACTAATAAAACAAACACTGGACAACTGTGTTAAAATGGTGTAAATTTGCTCGACTATTGCGTTATATGACCAAGAGTGTATGAGTAGGAATAAGCTGCATTTTGACTGGATTTAAAGCCATAGTCAGGAACAGAATCCTCAAGTTCACCCCTGTAACTCAGTGTGATGACAAGACACAGAACACCAGGCCATTCCCCGACCAACATCAGTGAGTTACAGCGCGAGAGCCAGTGTGGTCAAACCGCACAGAGCCTGCTGTGAAAGCGGTTAGGCCATTCCAGAGCAATAATTCTGTCATGGAGGGCAAACATAAGAAAATAATCGCCTATTAGGCAGTATCAGCTTGCCTTCCATTCTGCTTTACAAGGACTCTAACAATTTGACAACCATCTCATCAGGATGGTTCAGTGCAATTAACCCTCTGAGCCTTCCAGTGAAAGTACAGGGCTTTCTGTTGGCTACGAGCAATCCAGTGGTTCAAATGGTGAACTGCCAGCTAAAGCAAGAAAAGAGAGCTCGCTTTATGTAGTGTGGCAGTGCTGTATGTTCCTGATTAACACAGTGAGCTAATCGTGGGAAGTCCTCACCACAGAGCTGGCAAAGACCACCTGAGTATGCTTAATGTTATCCGAGAGCAGCTTCTAAGCCCTTTTCACCAGTGGGCTTGGTGCTGACACTTCACGAAAACACACTGTGACTCATTTCAAGTCCAAACTTTTTAAACCGCACTGAGCTTACAGCCATATGCAAAAATTTTTGAACAACCCCGGGCCAAATCATTCTTTAAAGTAGAGTAAAGCGGCCCCTTATAGTCACACCTGAACACGCCACAGTACAGCACGCAGTGTGAACAGTGTGAAATTCTTTCGCTGCATTTAACCCATTCACCCAGTGAAGCAGTGGGCTGCCACCAACAGAGTGCCCGGGGAGCAGTGTGTGGGGACGGTCACTCAGGGTATGGGGATGGTAACAGTGTAAGGGTACCGCAGTGGTGCCACTAGCAGTCCTGAGATTCAAACCCACGGCAGTCTGATCGCAGGAACAATTCCCTAACAACTCTACAGTGAACAAACTTTAATATGACATCTGTCTGCACAATTTCTATTTATCTGATTAACATTTTGGGAAACAAGAAAATAGAAAATATAAAACCTGCCGTAACTTTTGTGTAGGTCACATTTTATGTTCTTATATAAAATGGGAAAAAAGAACATAATGTGCAGTAACTTTTGCACAGGCCACACTTTTGATATAAAAAGGGTTAAAAACAGGACACATTCTATACTGTTTTCCAATATGTTAAACATGGCGAATATGCAGTAGATGTGTATCAGAAGTGTGTTCTCTGTAGAGGATAGGTTCTTATTTTCCCTCACTCAGTGGCCAAACTTATATATGACTGTATATAAGCAAATGTATGGATAATATGTTAGGGGATAAAAATGCTGCTAAAAACCATCAGTTTCCTATCTTTATGACATACTGGGATTTAGGTACCCACCTAATTACATTTACAGCAGTTCAACCACAAGCATTTCCTCCTGTACACTTTATGTGTGTTACTGTGCTCAGACATAACTGCAGTTAATCTGTGGCTTGTATTCTGACTTTATGCTTGCTTTTAAAGACGTACTTTGGTGTGTTTGCGGTTTCTTCACCTCCTGTTTCACCTCATAATAAAACCTCCACTTCAGCTGAGGGCTGACAAGTAGTCTAGGAAAGTAGGAAATGTTATGTGAAAGGAATAGTTGAGCAAAAAAGCAAAACAGACGAGAAAAACACAAAATTTAGTCTTTTTACCCCTTAAAGTAATGGTATTCAGTCAGCTAAGACATGTTTAGCACCCACAGTTTGCTTTATAGCTTTGCACCTTTTTTTTAAGCTTTGTGTTAAACAGAGCTGTTAAATCATCTTAAATCATCATTTTTATGTTTTCTGACACTGTTTGACAGACTTTTACCTTTAAAAACTGACCAAAGTACAGAAAAAAGAGCAGCTTCAAGATGGCTGCTACTGATGGTTTTAGCTGCAACACACGTTTGATCATTTTTACGTTTTACAGTCTCAAAAACCACATAAGCAAGTCTTTTTGAGGTTACTTTCTGCCTCGTCATGGTCTGAGGAGAGTGTGTGATGATTTAGGAGTGTAGTTATCACTGTACTCATTTGTAGAACTTCCATTACCAATTAGCTAAATTAGCCTTTTAGCTCTAGCTCTTACTGTGATAAATCAAGTCACCATCAGTCTCAATATCAACACCTTCATTCTCCAAAATGACAACTTTACAGAAAAAGCTACAAATGTTCTTAATTTAGATAACCTAAAATAGAGGTTAATGTCAGTTTTTCACAAGTAAACTTGGACTAATCATATCAGTTCATTTATCAGATTCAGAATCAGAAAACTCTATTGATCCCGCAGGAAATTTTGACACAATGTAAAGGTCAGCGGGTGTTTTTGAATTAAATAGAGTAAAAATGACTAGAATAGAGATACAAGGCTTTAGTCCGACAGTGATATGTTTTTTTCTGAGCACCAGTCAGAATATTATCATCAGTACTTATAAAACACTGACAAACTGCAGGTTTAATTACAAACAGAACATAATTATGCTGCATTTCATTCATCTTGGAAATGGCAAGTTGGAGCTGGGAATGACTTCACACCTGGGATGACCACATTCCAGAACAAGTTGAGAATCTAGATTCTAGCCATGTTAGATATTGATAGCAACTGTTAGCAGTCTTCATCTTCTACTACTTTCAGGTGTCCCTGAGTAAGGGTCCCCACAGCAGATCAACCGTCTCCACTTCCTTCCGTCCACTGCATCTTCCTCCCTCACACCAGCTGCCTGCATGTCCTCCCTCACCACATCCATAAACCTCCTACTAGGCCTTCCTCTCCTCCTCTTCCCTGCAGCTCCATCCTCAGCATCCTTCTCCCAACATACTCAGAGTCTCAACTCAGTACATGTCCAAACCGACGCAGTCTCGCCTCTCTGACTTTTCCTAGAGAAGGTCCAACTTGAGCTGTCCCTCTAATAAACTCATTCCTGATCCTGTCCATCCTCGTCACTCCCAGTGCCAATCATAACATTTTGAGCTCTGCCATTCCAGCTCTGCTTCCTGTCTTTTTGTCAGTACCACTGGATAGCAATTGTTTGCAGTATCACATTACGCTCTCTCACACTATCCTGAAACTTGAGTGTTCCCTCGTTTGGGATAAAAGTGTCATATGAACGTAATGTAATGTATGCAGTATTCCATGCAACATGTCCAATGATTGAAGCTAGACTGTACTGTGTGTATGGCTGATTTAATGAGACACAAATAAGACAAAAGTGCAAACACTATTTACTACATCATTCACTAATGGTGATGCAGAGAGCTACCATCTTGGATTTTGAGGTTGGGGTTGGTGAGTCTTTTCTGAGGCTGTATTCCATTTATCTTAAAGCTGCAAATGATGTCACACTCAAGTTCACCACATTCCAGTACAACAAGTCGGAAAGCCAAGTTCTAGCTAGGTTAGCTATTGTTAACCATTGTCAGTGATACTAGCTGATGACAAGACATTACACAGGATTTTGTGCACACAAACACTGTACCAACACGTCCACAGATAGAAGCTGGACTGTACTGTGAGCATGACTGATTCAGTAAGATAATGAGATAATGGCTGGTGGTCTAGTGGTTAGGGAGTTGCCCCTGCGATCAGAAGGTCATGGGTTTGAATCCCAGGACTGCCAGTGGCACTGCTGAGGTACCCTTGAGTAAAATACCATCCCTACACACTGCTCCCTGGGCGCCCCCCGTTGGTGACAGCCCACTGCTTCACTTGAATGGGTTAAATGTAGAGAAAGAATTTCACATTGTTCACACCATGTCCTGTGTTCACCCGTGACTATAAGCAGCCTGTTTATTTATTTAAAAGTAAGACAAAAAAGGTTGAAAAACAGTATTAACAATAGCTTTCACTACAGTTGGTGCACAGAGCAGCCATCCTGGATTTTGAGATCGGAGTTGGTGAAGTTCCTTCAACTTCTCAAGTCGGAAATTTGACTTCAGGGGGCGTTCCAGTTTAAATTTAAACTCGGAAATTGTGACTTCCCAGTTTAAAAGGAAAGCACTGTGACTTTCCAAGTTGGGAATCTGACTGCAAGGGGCATTCCAGTTGAAATCTTCAACTATAAACTCGGTTGGATGGAAAGTCAGAATGGAACACACTATTAGTTCTGGTAATTGTATTTAGTGCAGTGCAGTGCGAGAAATGTTTAAAGAATATTATAATATTATAATTTGGCACTACTGGCTCTTTTCTGACTGTTGCAACTTAATCAATGTCAGAAAAAAGCATACTGTGTATCATAAAAATTCTCAAAGTGCTACTATTTTTTTGCCATATCGCCCACCAGGTTGTGATGGGCTATGTTAGGGTTGCAGTAAAAGTGACAAAACAGCAAATGGGAAAAAATGGGAAAAAAGTGAGAAAAGTAAAGGAACAGAAAAATGTTTCCCCTGTAGAATGGCTGTCTACCCTGTCAAGATGTGATCCATGCAGATCAGATACAGAAATCAAGCTCTGCTCACCCCCTTGCCAAGCTGCAAGGTATTTTTTCACCATAATAGTGTTTTTTGTCTGCTCTCTCTTTCTCATTAATAGAGCTGAGAAAACACAATCTCAGCACTGAAATTAAACAGTTCCTTTACTTTTACTAAAAAGTCTGCTATTGTTCCTTTCCTGTAACTGTAACACAAAGCAGTCACTTGATTGCTGCCATCCATTACTCATTGCACTTAGAACTCATTGTCAGATTTCAAATGAATGAATCAGTACAGTCTTCTGCATATTTCATGATAAAGATGTGTTAAATATGTTCAGTCTTAGATGCTTAATTCCCATTTCTCTGCAGATTACCAGTGACTACCAGTCCAGTGAACTTCCCTGACTGCTCATATAAAGATAGACTCTGCCATCTGGTGGGCAATGCAATAATATACTTAGCATGTAGAAATTTAGAATTTGGAGAGATAGTGGCATTCTTTAATATTTCAGAACTATGATTTAATTTGCTATGTTCAGAATGCAGAATATCCTCCTGAGACCCAGGAAGAAAAAAGGATTTTGATTTACATTTTTTCATGTAAAAAACAAATTGCAAAGACCCCCACACATGTGACATCATCTTAAAGCTACAGTTGTCCTCTCCAACACACAACAGGTCTTAGCAAAGTGGCATGTATAGTTTGAGAGATTTAAGCCAAAACCTAATGTGTACTACAGTACCCAAAAATGAATTATTGGGTCTCAGGAGGATATAGCCCTGGGATCGTAGGTAAAGGGGGTACTAAGGTAGACAGTGACCTATACATGTCCTAGACTATTCCATTAATATACTGATGTATAATATTTGGAGTTAAATTTACTGTTTTTTAGAACCATCCCAGATCCTGTTTATCTCACTGTTACACTGTAACACTTACTCCTCAGTTAAAAATCTAAAAATCTAGCACTACTATACTAAACATTAAAAAAAATGCCAGATAGCAATATATGGCATATATGGCATTAATACTGGGATGGTATTGCTTTTCAGAACCAATGTGCACTGTAATGGACATTATAAACAAGTATTTTCAGTAGTGATAAATCATTAATTATCATGTATTGTCAGGAACAGAAAAGAAATGTAGCACAGTCAGGTAGAAAAGGCTTAAATGACATATCTCTGGCTAATCATTGTGCACAAAAAAGTCTGAAACTAGTATTTTCATCAGACATAATATAAGATAAAATCTTTCCTGAAGAACAGGCTGTACATCTGTTACATACTAAATAAAAAATATTGTTGAATATCTGTCAAATATCTGGCTGGCATATTCATGATATATATTCTGAGAGGATTTGTTTGGGTTGTTCCCACAACTATGTATGTGCATTTAAAATAAATAAATAGATACATAAATAAACTGTAACCTTTGGAATCATGGGCGTCGGAAGCATTTTTAATGTGGGTTGTGCTGCGCTCAGCTCTACACGTCTCTGCTGTTCTCCGGGGGGGGGGAAAAGTAGGGGGTCA
>JBBPCZ010162883.1:0-17379 GCA_037974445.1 Brycinus macrolepidotus
TTTTCGTTATTAGCAACCCAAAGTTAGTACAATCTGGGTAAATTTATTTAAGAAGCATTTTGACTGTAGACCAGTGTAATTAGCAGAATAACTCAGCTTTTAACTGAACTCGGACGTGGGAAGAGGGAGCTCTGCATTACTTTACACCAATTTCTATGACCATGGAATTCTGTGACCCTAGGGGGCGCTGTTTCGGTTCTACTGTTTAACGAACATTGACGGCTACCTAAATGACTGCACTGAAAACACAACCCACCAAAATCTGTTAAAATAACATATAGTTACTTTAATGTTATTTCCCACTTTATTAGTGTTTAAAAGAATTACAAAGAATTATAAAATAGAGTCTCTATTATTTGACTGCTTTGTATGGAGTATAGTTTAAGCATTCACATTTATGTCATTTGGCAGATACCCTTATCCAGAGCGACTTACAGTCATTAGTTACAGGTTCAGTCCCTCTGGAGCAACTGAGGGTTACGTGTCTTGCTTAAGAACACAATGGTAGAAAGTGGGAGCTTGAACCTACAACTGTGATCATCAGGTTCATATGAGTGTTTTACCCACTAGGCTACTACCACTCCTATATAAAGCTTTTTGTGATTTTATGCGTGTTTATAAACTGTGTTCTAAATGCGTAAGTCTTGTGTCCACATGACAATATCAGACCGAACTCCACCCGTGCGTTTTAATTGCTGGAAGAGTTTTACATAAACTGCACACAGCGCCCCCTAGGGTCATAGAATTTGGTGGTCACAGAAAACAAGGACTTGCATTGTCCTTGTTTTGGTGAGAAGTGGGGGACTGCTAGCTATAGCAGCTTCATATCACTCTTCTTCTATCACTAACCACTTTCTAGCCTAGTTTTAGAGGAAACTGACAGGTAAAACTCCACTGTTTTAAGTGTCAAGCATATCCACAACATCACCACACATTTCTTTTCAAGCCAGGAGGTCACCCAGGGTCCGAATCAGGGGTGGGGCTATGAGACTGAGGAGCTGCTTTACTAGGTGATGGGGAGCTGACCTGTAGGCCTAAGGTCTTCTGGGATACAGTGTCCATGAGATCTACATATTACATTTTTAATGTCACATTTTCAACATGCTGTTTTGTCTGGCAGGCGTTGAGAGAGGGCTCCCTCTGTAACCTGTCTGAGGAATAAGACTCAGTATCCAATTTGATCAGTCGGCCTTCATCGTAGTTTACAGTACAGGTTACCGTGAACCTGGTACCGTCCATTTCATAGATGTATACACAGTGGATATTTTAATGATGTCTCGACCGCCGTCATTCCAGAAATCACCTTATGTTAGCATCACGCTACCCTGCTAGTGATATAAGAGGTAACTTAAACGTACAGATAGTATTTACCGTCTCACATTAGTGAATATTCCAGATATCCTGATATTTAATTTAAATTTACTCATTGTTTATAATGTTTGCACAGTCAAAAAGGAGCGGTTCAGGATACATTTCACTGTTTGTGTTGTACTTGTATGACCATGCATGTGACAAACAAAGGATCTTGAATCTTGAATCACTAGCATCTTTCATACATTAACATTAAAGTACATGTATACAGGCTGGTACTGTGTGCACTTAACCAATAACGAAGAACCGTAATCACAGAACACAAGAAATTCTTTATTTTAATTTCTCACCTGACTGGAGCCCATTTTAAAGCAGGTACTGTTACCTTTTAAAACCAATAATACAGAAATTTGTTTTTTCATCTTAACATAAAAATACTGTTAACTAAATCCACATCATAAATACAAGGACGGGGTTCTTTTTGAGGATCAGAGTACCGTGCAACACTAGTCTCTTGTTGAATCAACACCAGATGTGATGTGTTCCTTATTTTTAAGAAAAGAATTGTTAGTATAATATACTATACTAATATACTATACTATACTAATATACTAACTTATACTATACTTAGTATAGTATAAGTTAGTATATTGTTGTTTCTCTTCTACATCCACACAAATACTGCACTGAGCTTTGAGCTTCTTAAAGACAGACAGAGCTTCAGCCAATCAGATAACGATACTGGATTAGGAAGGCGGGACTCACAGTAGAGAAACAGAACTGTTAATCACTCGGTGTTCCAAACATGCACAGAAAACAGTGGTTTTATTTGAATTTTTTGTTTAAGATGATTGATAGGGACAACTCAGTAGTCACTGGATATTGGTAGGGACGTGTCCATACTGCCCCTACACAATTCTACACCCTTGAGCAAATCTCGGTTGAGGGGCTTGGAGGTAGGACATCCGGAATTACGAGCTTTTGTCAAATGCAGGCACACATTAGCATCGGCGTCCAGAATTTTGCTCATTAACAAAGTACACATATTGGAGAACAAGCCCCTGTAACCCTTGCAGGTCTTCAGTGAGGAGATAAGGTCCTCTTTAGGTAGCAGGACACAGGCAAGACCACCTGCAGGCCTCACTGCTCGCTTTCTTTTCCCTGGAGGTTGGTCCTTTCAAGTCTGCTTTGGGTTCTTTGACAGAAAGGCCTTGTCTCCAGAACACACTGAGGGAATGTTTACTCCGCCGTGAAGCTCCATTCAGCATGGGCACAAATCCAACCACTGTTAGACTTCGACAAACAGAACAGAAAAGCAAACACTGCGGGGCGTTCAGTGACTCTGCATTTCTTCAGAGAAAACAACCTTTCCAGCCGTGTGCCGTAGGGGGTGCCCTGCTTGGCCCAACAGAGTGAGAAGTATTTCTCGAATTAAATACAATATAATTGATTGCTTTCTGCCTCCAAATAACTCACGCTCTACACGGAGATTAAAATCAGTGCTTATTTATTTATTGGTTAAATAGGAATGACATTTAAGACATTTTTGCACATGCATATTCATTATAAACTATGACATTTCTGTCCCTGAGGAGTGTCTCATGTTCACTGCATGGTTTCTGAATTCATTCTGATCCATTCAGCTGGTTCAGTGCTGCAATGTGCTAAGAGTAGTATAAGGTTTGATATGTAATACTATGATACCTTGTTGCCTCACACTTCTAGGGTTGGGGGTTCGAATACAGGTCCTGGTCTCCTATGTGTGTGTGGAGTTTGCATGTTCTCCTCGTGGTGGCGTGGGTTTCTTCCGGGGTCTCCGGTTTCCCCCACAGTCCAAAGACATGCGTGTCAGATGAATTGGGGATTCTAAATTGACCGTAGGTGTGAGTGTGTGAGTGAATGGTGTGTGTGTGTGTGTGTGTGTGTGTGTGTGCACCCCCTGCAGTGAGCTGGCACCCCGCCCAGGGTGAGTCCCTGCCTCGCGCCCATTGGCCCCGGGATAAGCTCCGGGTACCCGCAACCCTAGTAAGGATTAAGTGGTTACAGAAAGTTAATGAATGAATGAATGAATGATACCTTGTTTTACGGGTGATACCATTTTGGCAGGGTTAATCAGTCTTGGCTGGCTCTGAATAGTCAAACAAATCTTTCTTTGCTTGATTTTACCTGATCTGTAGCCCAAGGATTTAGCAACATGGCTAAAAAGCAGCACTAGTCAAGTAGCTCATAGGAAGAATCACATTGAGAGCGCTGGTAAACACCCAGCCTAAGCTCATTTCATACTCTAATTGTATCGATATAAGAGAATAAACCTTCCAACGTGATGTAGTGAATTTAACATGTTTTGTATCTGCTAACTAACCCCTCATTACCTCGCTCAAGATTAGCTTATTTGCTAGCTTCTCATTTATGTTTTCCATTTAACCTTAAATGGTGGTGCTAGAATGTAACTGCTGCACTATTTAAAGTGGAATTTAAAAAAATTAAGAAGTTGAACTTCAGCTTTGTGGATTTTTGTGAGGTTTAATATAGTATAGCACAGCTAATAGTGCCATCAGTTCGCTAGTGTCTGTTTTTACTGAGTGAAATATGCTAGCAACTGAGATAAATATGCGAAAGGCTGAGGGAAAACTGCACACAAGTTCCAGGTGATTAAAAATGTAAAAATTAATTTAAAAGTACGGCACCTGAGCTAGGAAAAAAGTCTGAGAATGAAAGAAAAAGTAGCATATCCAGGAGAGGAGGTAGCATATGCATCATGTTTTGGATCCACACTATCAATGAGGCAAATTTGATCCAGGTACTGTTTAGCATCCCTATAGAGTTGGTTAGGATACACTCCCATCTCTTGTTGTTCCTTTTTTAAGCCAACATTCATCAAAAACACACAGTAAAACCTTTCAGATTTTTCAGTGTGTGTTTGCAGCATGTAAACAAACCCTGCCAATATGGTGTAATGATTCCATATAGCAGTGTTATTCCATGGCATTCAAGCATCAAAACAGTTGACCTGTCCAGACTCCAAACACAAACGTGTTCCTTCATAGCTACTGTTATGAGATCAGACAAGCTTTAAAGAAAACTGGCCAACATCCCATTTAGCCTAATGTGTAATACTGTAGTGCATTTGGTTAAAATCCCTTGATTTTTATACTGTTGGGGAAAATCTGGTATAGTTTTGACTGATGTATTAAACGTTAGACTGACAGGCCAAGCTAGCAAATGTTGCTAACATTGTAACAGCCTAAACTGCTAGCAACTACAGCATGGCTGACTCTAAACACACACAAAAAAAAGAATAAGGCATACAATCTCTATAAAGCAAGCTTGTCGAATTCATGTAGCATTAGCGATGATAGAAGCTATTTGTGAGGAGCATGTCAGTTCTACTCCTGGACATCTACATTCCTGCAGGTCTGAGATCAAGTCTTAACCAAACACATCTTAATATTCAAAGGCTCTAGGAGGTAGGTGGCTCAAAGACAGGCACAGAAGCCACAAAAGAGGATCACCAGTTAAAAGATTGGACACATTTCTTCTACATTTCTACATTTTCGATTTTGAAGGGAACACATGGAATTTAGATTTTTCTAATGACTATAATGCAAGTAGTATCTGGTTTCTGTTCTATTTTTTATCAGTCAGTTTTTCATCTGCTAAATCATCCTGCAGTTTTTGAAACCGACACTGAAACAACTCTAGAATATTTAGTCTGATCAGGAATTGGTTTCAACGCTTTCGAGCTGGGTTCAAGTTCATTCCAAAGAACTCCAAAGTTTATATACCCCTCTTGTCACTATGACAGAAATACATTTGCAGTAACCTAACCACAACCTGGAATAACATAGCAATCCCTTGCAATCTTATATAATACACTATATGGACAAAAGTATTGGGATGCCTGACCATTACACCAACAAGGACTTCAATGACATTGCATTCAAATACATAAACTTTTATATGGAGTTGGCCCCAATTTGCAGCTATAACAGCTTCAACTCTTCTCGGAAGGCTTTCCACAAGATTTTGGAGTTTCTGTGGGAATTTGTGCCCATTCATTCTGTAGAGCATTTATGAGGTCAGGCACTGATGTTGGATGAAATGGCCTGGCCAGTTCATCCCAAAGGTGTTGAGGGGTTGAGGTCAGGGCTCTGTGTGGGCCGGTCAAGTTCTTCCACACCGAACTCATCCAGCCATGTCTTTATGGAGCTTGCTTTGTGCACTGGCGCACAGTCATGCTGGAATAGAAAGGGTTCTTCCCCAAACTGTCCACAAAGTTGGCAGCATGGCGTTGTCCAAAATGTCTCGGTCTGTTAAGGCATTAAGATTGTCCTTCACTGGAAGTAAGGGGTCTGGCCCAAACCCTGAAAAATGTGTGTCCCAGTACTTTTGTCCATGTAGTGTATAACCTTATATAACACCTTCACAACTCCATGGGATGCCATAGCTAACCCTAACACCCTATGCTGACAACATTGCAACTGCCTTGCAACACCTTAGAAAGTACCTTATCAAACATAGCAACCACCTAAAAACACTGTGATATATATGGAAAACATGGTGTCACAGTTTGGGGGCTCTTTAGGCTGAGCATTTTTCTCATTGTTGGTGGTGGGAGGGGGAAACATGATAATATTGGTTTATATTGTTTTCCTCACCTTAGGTGATTTACTTATGCTGGCAGGTGTTAGCTATGCTAGTCTTGCTAACATCTAGTCAGAGCATGCCTGCTATTTTAGATGAGACTACATCACTGATAGGCATAAACTTTGTTCAAATGATTTCCAAAATCAAACTTCAAGCATTTACGAACATGTTTTGATTGCAGGGGTGTCAAACTGGGTTCATCCTGGACCACAGCTCTGCAGAGACTCTTCTAACGCTCAGAGTTCAACTGATGGAGGCCTCGTTAGCTGAAGAGTTGAATCGGGAGCGTTTAAGACTACGTTCTGCAGAGCCGTGGCACAGAAATACCCCTTCGATGAAAAATTAACATTTAATCAAATGTGTCCAAACTTTTTAGCTGATGCTGTAATTATGCTACTTCTACTTCTAAGGCCAGGAGCGTTCCTCAATATTTCGGTCCATATTCGTCCTCGCTGCTCCCTCTTTCGCTTTCATCCGGTTCTTCCACCCGGCTGCACGCCACTTCTTTAGGCATAGATTCAACTCCCAACACCTGGCGTTGGACAAGCCTGTGGTAGAGGCCGCCACGAGCCATCAGCTCGGCATGCCGGCCCTGTTCCACCACTGATCCTCCATCCAGCACGATGATGTTGTGGGCACGCTCCACTGTACTCAGTCTGTGGGCAATCACCAGCACCGTGTGTTTCTCCATGATGCTATTCAGAGCCTGCTGAACCTAGAACACAGCAGTGGAATTACTTTAGAATTCACCGTAGCCCCCAAGAGATGGTGAAAAGTCGAATTTATGCAGCCGCCCACTGGTTAGGCTGCTGCTCATTTTCACAGTCAGTGATGTATCTACAATTTCCAGGACGAGAGTGACGTTCTCCCTCACAAAACCGGTCCCACCCACTGTAAATAAGAATGTGATTGTTTGGTTGCTCTTCTTGATTTTATTGGTGATTAATCTGACACAGTACATCTTCAGTCCAGCTCCTGAAGAAGGACTGACCAATGGGTGAGCTATCGTATCTTTCCCTTGGATGTTATACGTTGCACTGAGTAAATACAACTGGTGTGTGTGTGTGTGTGTGTGTCTTCTTTTCAGGCTGCAAAGCAACAAAATGAGAATATTTTAAAGGGGGTGATTCTTTTCTACACTCACTATAGGCATAACAGAGAAAAACATCCTGATAGGATCATTTTCTGTCGGGTGTTTCAAGAACGTATAATGCGTTTTTTAGTTCTCTGAATATCTCCAATTACGGAATTTCGTACGTTCTAAGATACAACGTCTTCATTGTAGAACAGCTAGCAGTTAACAACCCTTTCTAAGGGTCAGATCTCAAGACACTTTAAAACCAGTTAAAATAAATGTTAACCTTTTAGAGATCTGCATGGAGCCAGGATCTAGGAAGTGAGATGATGAAGATGAATGGAACTAGAACTGTCTATATGCTCTTAGTGTTTCTACAAACACACACCTCAAAGCTGATTCAATACAGTTGATTGATGAGACTATGTCACTCCAGAGGAGTTATACAAAATGAAGATGTATATTCCATGTACAAAGGGGTTTTCTGTTTAATTGTTCCTGGGACAGTGAAGATACAGCTTTTGGAAGCAGAAAACTGGAGGCCAAGCCTGATTTGCAAGCCCTGAAAGAACGCATGAACGGCTTCTTTGAAGGAAAGGCTGGAAGAGCTACCTTCTTGCATAATATGGAAAAAAATTGAATAAATTGCATAGATATTTGGCTGGCGCCCTGATATTTTATTCGTGAATAATATGATGAGTGTAGATTTTTCCATTGTATTATTGTACTATTTTTTAAAAAAGTCTTCTTTTTTTATCCACTGATTTCTGGACAATATCGTATACTTGACCAATTCACATGAAGTTAGGTATCCTTGAAGCCCCACATGGCTGATATAGAGAAGACCTGTGTCCCTTGATGAGCATGTCCCTTTGCACTAGTGCCCCCTGAAGTGGAGTAGGTTCAAAGCACTTTTAAGGGATTAGCTCAACAATCGTTTCACGGTTCACGAGTAGCACCACCTAGTGACGCCAATGCAAAAATCTAGTACTTCACTAGCCAATATCTTCTGATGTAAAGATTCAAACAATGAAACTAACATTTTAACCACCCCATCCCAAGGCTAGTTTCTTGTTTTTTTAAAAATGAGCAAATGTATACATTAAGTAGATCAAGTCTAATTTGCATATTTAAAAGTAATTTTTGATTGAATACCTCCAATACAAAATATAAGAATGTGCAATAAATACAGTATAAATACAGGTTTTAAAGAATTAAACTGAGATTTTCATCTGTTTTTAAGTTAAAAGGTGCATTTTAGATATTATTTCTGGAGTATTCTCCACTTACCACGTGTTCACTCTCGGCGTCCAGTGCACTGGTGGCCTCGTCCAGCACCAGCACACGTGGGTTCCTGATCAGGGCGCGAGCGATAGCCACTCTCTGCTTCTGCCCTCCGGACAGCTGGGTCCCCTTTTCCCCCACACCTTAGACATGTCATAGGGATAAAGCAGTGAGGCACCATTCAAAAAATACATCCTCGGTCATTATTTACCTGGAAATTTTAAAAGAAACATACTTAGAAGCCGCAGCTACTAAATATAATATAAAATCTTCGACTGTTTCATTTATCCACTCTTTACTTATGTGCCTCATTAACTTTTAAATCCTTCCAAAGTCAAACCCAGTTATATTCCTCCTAACAAACGCTGCTCCCAAAGCTCACACCGACACAAGCAGCTACCCACACACACCTCAGCTGCCTTTCTCTTTCATGTGTATTTAAAATGATTAAGAAGAGATTTCTGAGGAGATCATTTGCAAGATCATCCACTTTTGTCAGGTGGAGGACACTTCAGGGGAAAAGAGGGGAAAGTTCCAAAACTGGAGTAGAAAAAATGAATAAAAGATTTAAAAAGAACAAACGAGAGTGTGCTAGACCTGGTAGACCATCAAAACCTCAGTTAAACAGCTTTTATAGCTTTCTGTGAGAGGAAATTGAGCTCCAGTCTGGCTCCAGATGTGAAAAAAGCTGTCCGTCCCACTGTGAGAAGACAACTCAGCACAGTGGGACTCAAGGGAGTGGAGCAGTTTAATAAAACATTACTCAGTTTATTATAATATTATTATGAAGTTATCCAAGTTAGCTTTCTAAAAAACCTACGATTTCAAATATTTTTATAATTGAACACTTTGTTGTAGGCCTATTTCATCTTATAAACAAAAGGAAACATCTTTTTTAAAGTCGAAGTCATCAGCATTTGTTCAGTATTTTTATTGTCGTGGCCAAAAAAAGGTAATTTAGGAAACTGTAGGTCAATTTCGGACTTGATAAAAACTCGTGAACGGCACTTTCTATCAAATAAATAAGACTGGGTGAGTTGAGAAAAAACAAGCCACGTTAAACAGACGAGTATGCGTTTTCAGAATGAGCGTTCCTTCGTAGAGTAAAACTGACCAGTGTCGTAGCCTTTGGTGAGGCGGCAGATGAAGTCGTGAGCGTTGGCTTTGGTAGCGGCTGCGATGATCGCCTCCATCGGGGCATCACTGAGGCCGTAGGAGATGTTTTTCTGCACTGAGCGAGCAAACAGGACCGGTTCCTGACTCACCAGTGAGACCTGAAACAGTAACAAGAGAAAAAATTTTATTCCCCTCACTACAGCCATGATTATTATTACTCATTAACTTCACAGTAGTAACTGAATATTTTATAATATTTACTGAATAGTTTATAACATTCATTGAATAACTGATTAAATTGACTGAAAACGGTACAATATTTCCTGAATAATTCATAGCAGAACAATGAATCGTTTATAATGGACACTGAATAATTTATATTTACTGAATAATTTATAATATTGATTGAAAAATATATAATATTTATTGAATATTTACTGAGTACCATATTTATTTAATAATTTATAGCAAAACACTGAATAGTTTACAATGGACAAGCAGACACTGAATAATTAATATTTACTAAATAATTTATAGCAGACGAATGTTATAATATTTACTGAATATTTAAAATAGAAACTGAATAATTTATAATACTGGATCATTTGTAGTAGACAATGAAAAAGTCATAATATTTAGTAAATAGTTCATAGCATACATTGAATAATTTATAATATATACTGAAGAATTCATAGAAGCATGAATAATACATGTTGCTGAATAAGAATGAAGAGTTCAGTTAAACACTGAATACGAAACCATTTTTACACATTCTCTCAGGGTCATTGCAGCCCTTTGCTTTGTTTATACTTGTAATCATTCATTTGTTGAACTCTAATTTACTGCATGATGATCATTCGTCAGCTGGATGAATGCACCGTACCTTGGAGTGAAGGTAGCTGTGCTGGTAGGTTTGCACCGGCCGGCCGTCCAGCAGCACCTGGCCGTGTTGAGGAGAGTAGAAGTTCTCCAGAAGCCCCACACAGGAGCTCTTCCCGCTGCCTGATGGGCCGACCAGTGCCGTAACCTCTCCTGGACGAATGCTGAAGGACACGTTCTGCAAATGAGGCGTGTAGGTTCAGTTTTATTTACCCTAAAAATGCTACAGTTCACTGTTACCCGGTTCCCTTCAGAAGCAGCACCTTCAGGATATCCGACTCGGGCCGAGTGGGATAGGCGAAGGTCACGTCCTTGAATTCCACCAGGCCACTGAACGAGTCCGGAGCTTCCAGGCCATCGAGGGCGTGCTTGGGTTTCCTGTCGATGTACTCGAACACTTTCTCCGCAGCTCCCACGCCCTGCATTAGACCCGTGTACACCGACGCTATGCTCTGCAAGGCAAACCGACATCGCTCTGGTAAGCAAACGTCAAATTACGTTTTTTGTTGATTTTCAACATACTGGATAAAATGTACTCAATTCAAAAAAACAAATTGTGTACTAAAATGGTCAGAAAAATAACATACATATGCATTCTCTGCAGAGGATATACTTATTTTCACTTAGAAAATCATCTCATCGTGTCCAAATTGGTTTGAAAAGTGGTGGGAACGCGGGTGGAGGGGTTGTTAAAAAGTGGATGGGTGTGTGGTAATATTGAGGGGTAGAGGGTGTGGTGATTGTATTTGTTGACTGGAAGGGGACAGCGGTGAATTGACAAGTGTATTTGTAAACTGGGGACAAATCGTTTCAAAAAATGGTGGACACAAAATAACTCTAGGAAAAAAGGTGAGGATGGAATGTCCCTCAACAAAAAGTCTTGGAGACAAAATATCCCTCGACAAAAAAGTAGTTGGGATGAAATATACCTAAATAAAAAGTGGTGGGGACAAGATTTTCCCCAACAAAAAACGTCAGGTATGAAATGTCCCTCAACAAAAAGCGGTGGGGACGAAACAGACCTCGACAGAAAGTGGTTGGGATGAAATGTCGCTCAATAAAATGATGAAATGATTAAATGTCCCTCAATAAAAAGTGGTGGGGAGGAGATTTTCCCCAACATAAAGGGTGGGGACAAAATGTCCCTCAACAATAAGTGGTGGGGATGAAATGTTCTCCAACAAAAACTGGTGGGGATTAAATGTCCCTCAGCAAAAATTGGTGGGGACTAAATGTCCCTTGACAAAAAGTGCTATGGACAAAATGTCCCTCAACAAAAACTGGTAGGGACAAAATGTCCCTCATCAAAAAGTGGTGGGGACAAAATGTCCCTCAACAAAAAGTGGATGGGATAAAATGTATATTAATAGAAAGCGGTGGGGGCGAGATTTTCCCCAACAAAAAGCGGTGGGAACAAAATGTCCCTTAGCAAAAAGTGACGGACAAAAAGGCAAAAAAAACAAATGCGAAGAAGCAAACAAGGAGCAAAACACACAGTACACTCATAAAACGGACTTTGAGACACTACAGCTCAGGTCAGTTAAATAAAAAAAGACATTCATGACTGTTGTGGTTTAATTAAAAATAATCAGCCCCTGAATGCTTCTACACATTCAGCCGTTCTCACCAATAAATAGCTTGGTAAGAGCCGGCAAACTCCTGATCCCCGCCCGCCCACTGGCGCAACAGGAAGAGAGCCCGTTTCTGAACCAGAACATCGCAAGTTTTTTTAACACAAACTTTTTTTGCCCATGAAACCAAACACTGGTTTTATAGTAACAATGCAACCACACTTCGCATTTTCTCACGAAAATGCATCTTCTAGTTTTTATTATTCTTTTTATAGCTTGAATTTGGCGCCGCTTCTCCTCCTATAGTTGTTGAAATACGGGCATGGTTCCAGCGTCAAAACGTCCGTTATTATCCCCTGCAGTGCGCTTGTGCACAGCTTATCGATCAGATGGTCAGGGGTCGAATATGGACCATGAAATAAATCGATTTTTGTGGTCAATTCCCCTCTGTAATATATGGGGAGAGAGAGCGATTGTGCAGTCAAGGCGCCATTCAAAATGCGAGTTGGAGAGAGAGTCTGTGACGTCACGGGTAAGGAGGCCGGAAAAGGACAAAAGGCGGAGAAACACAAATATGCAGGAAAAAACGTGGAGCAGAACACACAGAAGACTCATTAACAGACTTGAAGACACTACAGCTGAGGTCAGTTATAAAAAAAAGAGACGTGTGTCACTGTTTGTTGTGGTGTAATTAAAAATAATTAGCCCATGAATGCTGCTATGTGTGCTTTCAGGCATCCTTAACCATAAATGGGCTGGTAAGAGCTGGCACGTTCACGCCCCCTGGTGGTGCAGCGGTAAAGCGCTGACCTCTGCATCATTCATTCATTTTCTGTAACCGATTAATCCTTACTAGGGTCGCGGGTACCTGGAGCCTATCCCGGGGTCTACGGGTGCGAGGCAGGGACTCACCCTGGGCGGGGCGCCAGCCCACCGCAGTGGCCTCTAAATCAGACCGCCAATTTTTTTCCAATTAAACCAATGTTTGGGTGTTTCCAAACACTGGTTTTAAAGCAACCACACAATCACCCTTGGTTTTACTGCTTTCTTGTATTTATTCTAATGTTAACTTTGCTGGCAGAAAGACACTTTAATTACCACGCCCTGAGAAAAATGCCTTTAAACAATTTGCATAGGTGCCTAGGACACAGTACTGTATGCAAAGTAGTTGATTTTTGTTACGGCTGATTGGTGTATATAAACAGACGCACATACACAAGGACCCCCATAAACACGGATATCGGAAATACTTGGGCGATTAAAGACCACTGACCTCCAGACATTCGCCCAGTTCCAGCTCATAGATGATGAAGGAGATGAGGGTTCCTCCAGTTATCTGGTCCGTCACCACCAGGTGCCCCCCGTAAAACAGGATGGCCACCTGCAAAGCCAGCTCCGAAATCTGAAACACAGACATGCGGGGGGTCATCAGAGCGTTTAAATCTGAATATGACTGACATGCACATGTGGCTGGACCATACTATGCATTACAAAAAAATTAATAAATAATGATGGAAAACTATACTGACAAAAATAACTAAAAAAAATCACCCAAAAATAGGCCAAAACTGGATCACACCAGTTTAAAACACACTTCATTATTCCTCATTTTACAATAAAGAAATCTCCTAAATTCTAAAGTGAGTTTATTTGTCGTTTCAGAACTTTAGCAAACTTTAGCTTTATTAGCAAACTTTAGCTTTATTAAAATATAAACCTAAAATATCTAATATTTTTAGGCACTTATTATATAGACAAAAATGCATTCAATTAGGTTATATATATATACATATAGAGACAAGAACAATATAAAATATAAAGTCTAAATAAATTCAATAAAAACTCCTCAGTAAACACTCTGAAAACTACTCTGTACAAAATGTACTATGCTATATACGCAAATACTGGGGTAAAATACTATAGATAAGTAAAATTTCTGCTAAGTAACACAAACAGTGGTTTGGAGTTGTTATTGTACTAATAGAGATAAAGTAAAGTAGTAATATCAGTAAAGTAATCAGTAGTAAATCAGTAATATCGACATAAGTAGTGTCGTGATATTTTACATAGTAAGACTATCGGGCAGCTGGTGGCCTAGTGGTTAGTGTGTTGCCCCTGCGATCAGAAGGCCGTGGGTTCGAATCCCAGCACTGCTAGTGTCATCACTGAGGTACCCTTGAGTAAGGTACCGTCCCCACACACTGCTCCCTGGGTGCTGTGTTCCTGGCTTCACTTGGTGAATGGATTAAATACAGAGAAAGAATTTCACACTGTTCACACTGTGTGCTGTGCTGTGTTCACGCATGACTAATAGGGGCCACTTTACTTTATTGCACATAATAATAATATAATAACGCACCTAATATTTTGATGAATATCAGTCCACTCTCTTTTTTAAATGTATGATACTCACACAGCTGGACCACATGAAGCAGGCGTAGGCCAGCGCTTGTTTCTTGTTGAGTCTGAAGACCTCCAGCAGCCTGTCGTAGTACGAGTCGGCCTCCCGGCCCTCGCTGGCGAAGCTCCGCACCGTCCGCATGGCCGATATCGTCTCCTCCGCCAGTTTGTTGGCGTCGGCCAGCGACGTCTGGACCTCTTTGGTCAATTTCTGCAAAACAAAATGAAGCAAAATTGATCAATTATATTACTCAAGTTTCACTTGCCAACAGTATGTGCTGTTTACTATCACTTATCAATAAATTTGGTTGTTCATTCAATATTAAATTCCTCCGTGTAGACGGATACACTAAACTAAAGATTAAAATATATTGTCGAAATGCTTTATTCCAAATTAGGTTTTATCTGTGAGCAACAAGAAGTTATTAAATGTTGTTTGTACCATATTTATTCATTTTTATCAAGTTATCTGCTTCAAGATATGACGACATATGAAGCATTCTGGGTATTCAGTTTATTAGAAATTAATTTTGGAAATTAATTTCATTGGAACTTTATTCTGGATGTATTTTTTAACTTAATTCTGGATACTAATTTTAATAGATCTTAATTTTGGATATTATATTCTTTCTGGAACTTTATCCTGGATATGAATTTTTTTCGAACTTCATTCTGAATATTCATTTCATTAGAACTTCATTACAGATGCGAATCCTAACTGAATTTTCTATATTAATTATATTAGAGCTTTACCCTTCATCGCTGATTTTAATTTTATTAGAACTTCAGTACAGATATGAATTTCTATTAGAACTTCATTTTGAACATTAACTTCTTAGAACTTTTTTCTGAATATTCATTTTTATTAGAACTTCATTCTGGATATTAATTTTATTGCAACTTCAGTCCAGAAATTAATTTATTACACCGTCATTCTTGACATTAATTTTATTAGCATTCCATTCTCAAGGTTATACAGCTTACTTTTAAGATTTGTTCATCATTTTATATCTAAAATGATATTATAGGTGGTGACTAATGTTTTGAACCCTATGAAATTCAGCTCCAGCATCACAGAAGAACCTGGAACAAACTGGCTTTATTGTTAAACAGACTGTTTCTGTACTCGTGATTGGTGGCGTTTGAGCTTGTGTTGAAGGTCATACTTGAACATACACTAACACAGTGTGTTTAGAAGAACCTTCCAAACTGGTTTATACCTCTAAAACAAAAACAAGGACTGGCAGGAGATCCTCAGTGAAGCAATTACACATATTTACACTTGAATAATTTCATAGAAAGCAAAACTGAAACCACTTTCTGACCTTGTAGTACTCGCCGTAGAGCTTGGAGACCACCGCGATGTACGGGAAGCCCATGATAGTGACGAGCGACAGCTTCCAGGACATGCCGAACATGAAGACGAAGAAGCCCACGCCCTTGACGAAGCTGCGCAGGAAGAGGTTTACGTTCTGGGAGATCAGATCGCTGACCTGCGTGGTGTCCGAAGTCAGACGGGAGGTGATGTCACCTGCAAACAGAGCGAGGGGGGCGTCAATTATTCACAAACCTGGTGAGGAACCACTGCAGAAGGTCTTACTATATCAGTAATAAAAGCTTATAGGTGTTCAGTAGGTGGGGCAGCTGGTGGTCTGGTGCTTAGGGAGTTGCCCCTGCAATCAGAAGGTTGTGGGTTCAAATCCCAGGACTGCCAGTGACACCACTGAGGTACCCTTGAGCAAGGTACTGTCCCCACACTCTGCTCCCCGGGCGCCCCTCGTTGGTGGCAGCCTCCTGGTTCACTTGGTGAATGGGTTAAATGCAGAGAAAGAAGTTCACACTGTTAACAGTGGTGTGTTCACTTATGACTATCAGGGGCCACTTTACTTTACCTGGGACGGCTGGTGGTTAGAGGGTTGCCCTTGCGATCAGAAGGTCTTGGGTTTGAATCCCAGATCTTAAGTTCTGCTGTCCAGGTCACCCTAATGTTGCACTCTGTTCATTTTCTAGTCGCTTAAAAACCTCAGCACCATCGTTTTCCTAGTTATAGCCATTAAGGAATTGTACACACCCACATCTAAAGCTTTGGTGGCCTAGTAGTTAGGGAGTTGGCCCTGCGATCAGAAGACCGTGGGTTCGAATCCCAGCTGCTAGTGTCATCACTGAGGTACCCTTGAGCGAGTTACCGTCCCCACACTCTGCTCCCCGGGCGCCCCTCACTGGTGGCAGCCCCCTGCTTCACTTGGTGAATGGGTTAAACACTTGGTGAATTTCACACTGTGTGCTGTGGTGTGTTCACACGTGACTATAAGGGGCCACTTTACTTCACTTTTTAAACTTTACTTTACTTTTTAATCTCTAATAACCTCTAAAACCTACACAATATAACAATACAATTTAAAAAGAACTGTAGACTATACAAAAACGTATATGAACAGGCTCGCTTATGCGGTTTCTGACGCTGTACGACTCAAACTGAAGACCAAAGTAGGTTACTTTGTCTTTGGGGTTGAGTTAAGAGGGTCTGATGATGAGATGACGACCTCTACTTGTCCCAGGTGAACCTCTAGTGTATCTGTATCAACCCTCGCCACGGAGGAGCGCTAATTATTCCGCGGTGCAGCGTCACCTGTGTGGTTCGCATCGAAGAAGCCAATCTCCTGATGCATCAGCGACCGGAACAGGAGGTTTCGCAGACGAATGTTCAGCCTGGCGAAGGTCAAGGAGAACACACCTCCGCGGAACCCGATCGCCAGAGAACTGAGGAGAACAACACAGTCTTAAAATGTGTGTGGATATATATATATACATATATTGAGAGAGAGAGAGATGTAAGGAGTGTATGTGTGGGAGAGATGTTTATGTGTGTGTATATTTATACACATACAGAATATATACACTGTACTGTGTAAAAGATAGAGAGAGACAGAGAGAGAGACAGAGAAAGAGAGAGACAGAGAGAGAGAGACAGAGATAGAGAGAGACAGACACAGAGAGAAAGAGAGAGAAAGAGAGAGACAGAGAGAGAGAGAGAGAGAGACAGAGACAGAGAGAGAGAGAGACAGAGATAGAGAGAGAGAGAGAAAGAAACAGAAA
>JBBPCZ010162902.1:0-17376 GCA_037974445.1 Brycinus macrolepidotus
TGTGTGTGTGTGTGTGTGTGTGTGTGTGTGTGTGTGTGTGTGTGTGTGTGTGTGTGTGTGTGTGTGTGTGTGCGGGCGCACCCTTACATGGATGGATGTGTTTGAGAAAGAGTGTGTGTGTGTGTGTGTGTCTGTGTGTGCGTGTGTGTGTGTGTGTGTGTGTGTTTGTGTGTGTGCCCTAACATTTACAGATGTGTTTGAGGGACTGTATGTGTATGAGTATGTGTGTGTATGTGTAAACTAATATGAACAAATGTGTTGAAGAAAGAGAGAGAAAGAGTGTGTGTGTGTGTGTGTGTGCGCACTAACATGGATGGATGGCCTGAACCCCCTTCATTTGTGCTGTTGCTGATGAGTCCACAAACACTGTGTAATCCTGTAACAGCAGCCTGTTCTTCACTGTGTGTCTGTAAGGTCAGCTGCAGGCTGCAGAGTGGTTTAAATGAGGGACACTGTTGCACAATGTTGGAAAACATTTGAGGCACTGTGAGCTGTAATTGCCCATTCAGAGTGGAACACATCGCCATGGAACACAGCAATATATTATAATTGCCTCGTTTCATGTGCACCTTATAGAACATCAAAAGCTTTGTATTTTTGGGACAGTGATGGTTACTGCATAGTTAATATAATAATAAAAATAGATCTGTATTAAATTATTTACATTTATTAAAATAAAAATAATAAGAAAATGAGAGTGATTGTGTACCACAAGCAAATCCCAGGTGGTTGCTAGGGTGTTGCTAGATGGTTGCTGTGGTATCCCAGTTGGTTGCTAGGTTGTTGCTAGGCTGTAGAGAGGTGGTTGCGATAGCAGTTTGGTGGTTGTTCGGGTGTTGCAAAATGGTATCCCGGTTGGTTGCTAGGTGGTTACTGTGGAATGTCTAGTGGTTGCTAGGGGGTTGCTGTTTGGTTGCAGTGGCTTCCTAAGTGGTTGCTTGATTGGTACAATTTGCCAGGTAGTTGATGGGATGTTGCGAACTTGTTATGGTAATTCTCCTATAGTGTTGCTAGGTGGTTGCTATGGTATCCCAGGTGGTTGGTATGATGTTGCTTGGTAAATCATTCATATTTTTTAACCTCTACTGATCATGTATCAGGAAAGCGGTATTTGAATGAGAGTCTACAATCACAGCGAGAGCATCTGATTATTAAGACACTTTGCCCCCTACTGGAGGTGTTTAAAACATTTAGAATTTAGAGTAATGAAAATACTTAACTACAAACTGTAAATATAAATTTTGAAGTGTGTTTTGTAGAATGGGTATTCAAGGGCTGTAGAACAGTTTTGGAAAGAGTTTCTGTCCATGGATGTATAACTTTAGGAGGCTTCACCTTGCTTTTTTTTTTCCTTTAATTCTTTGTTGCTAAGCAATAGTAAGAAATAACTAACTAGTTAAAATTAACCAAACCACTTGCCTGTTGGTTATGGATAACAGAAAAAACTAGATTGCATTTCCGCAAGAAAATACGAAGTGTGATTGTGTGGTTGCTATAAAACCAGTGCTTGGAGATCCATTGGTTTTATGGCCCAAATAAATTGTGTTTAAAAAAAAAATATTTTTGCTCACAGGGAGCAATCGAATGGGCTCCTCTTCTTCTCTTCCTCTTCTTCATTCAGCGCGTCGCATTTTATCACCGAACCACAGAGGGGAGCGTTATCTCGCTGTCTATTATCAAGCCATTTATGGTTAAGGACAGCTGAAAATGGGTGGAGCGAAATGCTCTCGCCTGAAAACGAGTGAGAAAAGCGTGTTTAGCCGCATTCACGGGCTGATTAATTTTAATTTAAACGTAACAAACAATGACACATCTTTTTTTTTTTTTTTTTAACTGACCTGAGCTTTAGAGCTTTACACACTTTTAAGACGACTCTCCGCTCTCTCTCCCCATACATTACGGATAGAATTTTTAAACAATCAGTACTTGGCCGCTGATCAACTGATCAGAAATCTGAATACAGGCTCAATGCCCCGGAATGTTAAAGAACGTTTTAGCATTGGAATTTTGGAAAAATTCTAAATGGGCTCGGACGAGAAGCGGTGCCACAAAACAGGTGGAATAAAAATAATAGTAGTAAAACTTAATAAGCACAATCTCAAATTCTGTTCTGAAAAGACCACAGTTTTTCTGACTGGCCAATGTTTTGATATGGAGAGACAAAAAAGTTTTCCTTGCAGGCATGGGGCTGTTCACCAAAACAAGCTAAACTAAAAAAAGGCCTTTTGTTTGTCATAATTAGATCTGCAGTCACTAATACCTCCTCCACCACAACTCACTGAAGGCCTGCCTTACTTTTGATCTGATGGACCAGCTCAGAAAAAACCCTCCTGATGTAGGATAATGATCATTTCAAGCTGAACTCTGGGCGGCTGGAATGCTGCACGCAAAATCAGCCACAGTGTGTATAAAAGGCGAGGTGTCCAGCGTGTCTTTCCCATTATAAACAAAAGAAAAAAGGCCTTAGTTCACAAAAATGGGTCCAGTGAGACCCCCCCGCCTTGCAGAGTCAGGCTTTGGACTTTGACTTTGGAAAGTTAAATTGCTTTTGGTTCATGACACAGTGATAAAGGACAAATGTGCTTTAGTGCACTTTAGTGTACCTACGCAAGCAGTTATGAAAGTGAGAAAAACCTGGATTGCTATTGCTATTATTCTTTTTTTCCCCTCTTAGTCCCACATTAAAGACTCATGACAGGTATAAAGAATCAGATCTTGGAATTAAAAGAAAAGTTTGACAAAAACCTAAAACTCAGCTTAAAGGTAGTCAGTCACATAGACTGACAAAGAAATCTCATATTTAAACAATTTCCCACTTAAGCCAAAAGTTTTCAATGAGCCAGGGCATGTTTGAAGTCCAGAATTTGCTTTCTTTGTTAGTAACTGGATCTAAGGGGCAAATGTTCCTAACAGACACTAGAAATCAATAATCGCCCAAATCTTTTTCATAAATATGTCCCCAACGTGGTGGTTTTGTTCAGTTTTATAGCTCACAGTAAGTCATACTGTGTCCTAAACCACATTCGTGAGTCTGCTCCACCTTAATGAAAAGCTGGATGAGGTTTGAGCAGATTGAGCAGACTGAGGGATGTGTTTACAGAAAAGTAAAGTCAAGTGATCATTTTTGTCATACGTGAACACACCACAGTACACAGTGTGAACAGCACGAAATTCTTTCTCTGCGGGCAGCCAGGAACACAGCGCCCGGGGAGCAGTGTGTGGGGACGGTACCTTGCTCAAGGGTACTTCAGTGGTGCCACTAGGAGTCCTGGGATTTGAACCCGCAACCTTCTGATCACAGGGGCAGATCCCTAACCACTAGGCCACCAGCCGTCCCAAAAAGATTTGGGTGACAAATGACAAACAAACATCCAGCTGCCACTGTAAATGCTATTTATTATAGACTACTTCTCTGTCCTTTACACCATTTTTTATTGTTGTCTACCTCTATTCTGTGTTTTTGCACATCTAACGACCCCAATGCCAGAACACAGTATCTGTGATAATACTGTATACAGCACATAGAATACAGTATCTGTGATAATACTGTATACAGTACACAGAATACAGTATCTGTGATAATACTGTATTCACTCAAACGTCGACTACACTAAATGTTGTCTTGCCCTGTTGTTTTGTTGCTCGTATTTTTCTTGCTTTCTATCTCTCTTTGCACTCTGTGTAGTCCTGTCCTGCACTTATGTAGTCTAGTGGTGTTTCTATTTTTGTTCTTGTGTTGCACCATGGACCTAGAGGACCGTTGTGGTCCTGGAGGAGTGCTGTGGTCCTGGAGGAACGTTGTGGACCTGAAGGAACGTTGTGGTCCTGGGGTGGTGGTGGCCTAGTGGGTAGGATACTTGTCTCTGGACCAAGAGGTCATGGGTTTGAATCCTACCTTCAGCATATCACCACTAGGTTCCTGAGCAAGACCCTTAACCCCAAGTTGCTCCAGGGAAACTGTCCCCTGTAGTTGGAAGTTGCTTGGAAGTTGCTTTGGATAAGAGCATCTGCTAAATGTAAATGTAAATGGAGGATTATTGTGGTCCTGGAGGAACGCTGTGGTCCTGGATGATTATTGTGGTCCTGGAGGAATGCTGTGGTCCTGGAGGATCATTGTGGTCCTGGAGGGATGCTGTGATCCTGGACGAATGTTGTGGTCCTGGAAGAACGTTGAGGTTCTGGTCCTGGAGGAATGCTGTGTTCCTGGAAGAACGTTGAGGTTCTGGTCCTGGAGGAATGCTGTGGTCCTGGAGGAACGTCGTGGTCCTGGAGGGACGTTGTGGACCTGGTTCATAATGTTCATCATTATGATCCTGGAGGAACACTGTTTTGTGTTACATTGTACTGTGTATATGGGTGAAATGATGATAAACCTTCTTGACTTGACATATTCAGCTCTATTTATTGTCTTTTGGGATTGGAAACAGACAGTTTTCTCCTCTTTTCTCCTGCTGTATCTGCAGTATTACACTTGCTGATGGGCTGATCCTGGACCTGTGACCTGCTGAGCTGCTTTTTGGTTTTCTGGGTTAAAATGATGATGATGAGGGAAAAGGTCCTAGACAGGATGGATGACTTTTCAGATCGAATAGAGCCTGCTGGGATATGGAGCACTCCAGCATATCGTGCGCTCAGACGGAAAAGGCCCTCAGGAGTGGAGAGATCTTCCTGATAAGATAAAGAGAGATAAGGCTAAGATTATTTTAAAGGATTATGATGTCCTCTAGATCCACAGGCTTGATTAATGAGAATTTGCAGCAAGGGCAGACAAAGTCTAGGTTTTTCATCCGCTGCAATACAGCGTTGGCTTCTTTTTTTTTTTTTGAATGGTTCAAATCAGGTCAGGCCAATTACAGACTCCGCACGCTCCCAACTACCCCTACAGTGCATATTAAAGCCAGAATTTTTGATAACATGCTTCATCAGCCATTTTTCTTTGCCCGGTCGAGATTTAAAGGGACTTTTTCCGGTTCCCTGACCGTGTTTACTTACCCGTGTCATTTTGAAAAATATATACTTAATGCTTCTCCTGCTTGCCGTCTATGAATGATGAATGAATGTCAAAGACAAGCGTATTATTACACAGTTTCAAATGACAGTGAAGGAGTGGGCTTCCGATCCTTACTGTAGCCATTTTGTAACGTCTTAGGTTGTGTTTGTTAATATTTAATGTTGTGTTGCTTTGAAGCTCTGACTCATACAAACCAAGACCGATGACCGACATGGACCGATGAATCACTCTGAGTGGATGGTAAATGATGTTATCCAGCATTTTTTTTTGCTGTGTTGGAGGACTGGAAGGTTCAGTGAGCGTCACAATTGCGAGCACAATTTAATAGTTCCAGTCAGTCCTTGCAAACTCTTTACAGTGGCAGAGAATGGAACCAGGGGTCAAAACAAACAGAGATATTTTATTTACCGTCCAAACCCACCATGGAAGCTCCACATGTCTTCTGAGTGTTTAGATGCAATGTTGATGTTGGTAAAATAGTGGTGAATTTAGGAAAAGGCCAAAAAATATGCCTGAGAGCATCCTGCCTGGATCTGTCCACCATGAATGGATTAAATGGATTTAAAAAGGCTAAAAAAAAAATCATAAAATAGCGCCTTTAGGCACCAGACAACTTTAGGAGAGGATCTTTTTGTGGCAAAAATTGCTCCAGTCGTCTGGTTCCCAGTCAACACCACTGTGAATGATTCTGACTCAGCATTTTCTCTGGAACAGAGCATTTCACACATTACATGTTTGAATGACTTTATTTAATTAATTTTATGTAGAACTGTTTAAATCTTGGTGGAATTCCCCTTTAAATATACACAATTCTTTCAGTTCCGAATATTTGAGCTAGACAGTTTACTATTTACAGTATTTTTTTTTTTTTCCTTTTTCCTTTCTGTAACCATAATATATAATATTATAGTTGTAATATATTAAATATAGTTACATATTATGGTTGTAATATCTGTTTTAACTATAATATTATGGTTATAGAAAAAAGTCAAAATATATACTATAGATAATTTAATATTATAGATATCATAGTATAGTATTATAATATATAAAATATAGCTAAATAACTCTATAAACATTTGTATCTTTAAAATCATTGGTTATTGTCATGTCTGTGTTCATTTTATGCTCAGACCTTTGCTTCATGTGGTGGTGCAGTACCAGAAGGATCCACTAGGTGGATCTTGCTCTTCATTTTATAATTGCCCAATAAACCCCTGTCCAGTTATGGCAGTCCATTACAAAATAAGTTGGAGGTGGTTAAATCATTTATTGATGAAGCAGTTGAGCCCTGAACACTGGCAGCTGTCCATGTGCTTTTGGCAGCGTTTACTGCCATTGTGCATTATTCTGCCAGTGCGCTTTATTTTATGGTTGTTTGTATTGTAATGACCAATATTTCATACTACAAGTATGTCGGGTGACTGGATGTGCTGTGGCTAAAGCCTTCACTCTCTCTCTGACCCGAGCACAGGCGGATTAGACCTGATCCTGATGCCGGGGCTTGGCTTCGATAAGAGCGGAAACCGTTTGGGAAGGGGTAAAGGCTTCTACGATACGTACCTGGAGCGCTGCATGAGGCACCCTAAAGGAAAACCCTACACCATCGCGCTGGCCTACAAAGAGCAGCTCTGCAAAGAGATCCCCGTGGACGACAGCGACATGCTCATCGACGAAGTGCTGTATGAAGACTAGTGAACTTCTCCAACCTCCATTCAGATCGACTGAAAAGACCCAAACAATCAACACTATTACATATTCATATGGGTTCATACGACCCAACTTGTCTGAAAAGCTACAAAATGTTCATAGTTCATAGATTCATAATTTTTCTGGTAACATTTTGCACTAAGACTACCCTTTTTAAAGTAAAGTAGAATGAAGTGGCCTTTTATAGTCAGGTGTGAACACACCGCAGCACAGCACACAGTGTGAACAATGTGAAATTCTTTCTCTGTCTTCAACCCATTCACCAAGTGAAGCAGTGGGCTGCCACCAAGTGAAGCAGTGGGCTCCCCAGTGCCCGGGGAGCAGTGTGTGGGGATGATACCTTACTCAAAGGTACCTCAGTGGTGCCACTAGCAGTCCTGGGATTCAAACCCACAACCTTCTGATCACAGGGGTCCAGCGAGTGGTTAGGGTTTATAAATGATTTGCGATCAGGTTGTTAATTAGGTTGCAGACAGTTTATAAATCATTAATAAGCAGTTATAAACAAGTTATAACAGTTGTCGTACATTGATGCAGGCCCACTCAGATCTTGTTAGTTGCTGAGCTTATCTTGTCCCTGTCTCAGGGAGAATATTCAACTGTCAACATCATCAGGTATTTGTTAACATGCTGCTGCCATTAAAACACCGGATCTTGCCAAATTGTGACAGTGCATCAATGTATAACAGCTGCTTATTAATTATCTACAGCTTAATTAAAAATCTGATTATAACTCATTTATAAACCCTATATAAGGGTAGTCTTATTGTAAAGTGGTACCGCTTTTCTTATGACCTCATTCATGAACTCAGTACATGAGCCCAGGCTGGAATAATGGTCAAGAATAATGGACATTGGTAACACTTTTGGGCCTGAGAGCTATTGTTATTTTCCATTTTCCCCGCTCTTACACATTTAACTCAGGTCAGGTGCTTGATAATTACCTTATAATTTGAGTCAAGTGTGTTAAATCTGGAAAATGAGGATCCCTGGGTTCATGCACTTTATTGGAACCCCTTTATGCTTCTGGCTTCTGTGTGTATAGTTACAGGTTGTAGCCCATCTGTTACTGCACTCATTAATCATTAGTCAGTTTCTGACCACAGGACTTCTGTTGACCAGATATTATTTGGGTTTTGGACGGTTCTCAGCACAGCAGTGACACTGACATGGTGGTGGTCATTGTAATGTCTGTGGCACTGGTGTAAATCAGGCTAGGTTGAGGATGGTCCACCTCCCAAAAATATGCAGCCAGGAGTGGCTCTGTGGTCAGAAACTGATGAAAGGCTAGAGCAGGGGTGTCCTATGCACAAAGGGTCAGTGTGGCTGCAGGTTTTTGTTCCAAACAAGCAGGAGCATCATCCAGTCAACTGTTTGAAGACTAAGATCAAGTAGAATTGGTTGGAGCCACACCGGCCCTTTGTGGATAAGATCTGACACCCCTGGACTAGAGCATGGCTGTTGCAACAGTCTGTACACCAGCAAGGTGGAAGATAGGGGTTTCTAATAAAGTGGCCAGTGTTCTCTAGGAAGGAAAATGCTAAATCTGGTTCACTTGAGTCCATTAGCTTTACGTTACTGATTAAAATGTGTTGCAGTAGCTCACTTTAAAGGATACTGAAGGATACTGGTTGATCCAAACAGTTTTAAAGCAATTAAACAGTAATTGAGTAACAAATCAGAGCGACACTGACTGTCTTAGTGATGATCTCACTGACTTTGCTTTACTCTGAACTCTCTAGTGAACTTTACACATGTTTACCAAAGCTCTTAAGTGTTTTCTGGGTAGACATGAGACATTGCTGCCTTTGCTGCCTTCTTGTTTACAATCAAGCATTTTATTCTTATATCAAACATGCAAAGACTGAATTCATACATTGGGTTATGGTGTATTAGTTAATTAGCAGTTTACTCATATCGTCTTATTGATGCTTTAATCTTTGCAGAGTCTTCATGGGGGATGCTGTGCCTGCTGTGTTTACTTCTATTGCATTTTTGACCTCTGTCTATACCCTTTCATTAATTTAAGTTGAATAACCAGCTGATGAGTTTTTGACTCACATGATTATGGTGCTGGCTCTGGTCTGTTTGTCAGACTGCATTTAGTTTAATGGACTAATGTTGTTCTAATTAAGTTATGAGAGAATAACTCTAAAGATGAACCTTAATGTGTTTTGTAAAAGAAAAAAAGAATTATTTGAAATAAACCTCTATAAAAGGCTTTTAAAGCTGTCTGCATTTTATTTGTGCTCCAAAGGCTGCGACACCTTCCAGTGCAAGTCAGCCGATTCTATTCGACTGCCGTTTCCATCGAGCTAAAATACATAAAGAGTGTGAACCCTTCACTTGCATGCTAAATAATTACTGTATACAGTCAATAATGCTGTCTAAATGTAGGTATTTTTACAAAAACAAACTGGTCTGAAGTTTCTAATGCCTTCTAGGTGTGTAGATGCATGATGGTGTGTGTGAAGGTGTGTAGATGTATGATGGTGTGTGTGAAGGTGTGTAGACGTATGATGGTGTGTGTGAAGGTGTGTAGATGTATGATGGTGTGTGTGAAGGTGTGTAGATGTATGATGGTGTGTGTGAAGGTGTGTAGATGTATGATGGTGTGTATGAAGGTATGTAGATGCATGATGGTGTGTATGAAGGTGGGTAGATGAATGATGGTGTGTGCGAGGGTTTTGTGTGTGTGGAGAAAAATCTGTGTACTGGTGTCCCATGTGCTGGTGTTCCTTCGTTTCGCCTCCACGCTGTTTGGATTTAGCATGGTATGTCATGTTGATAAATACGTCATTTCATGCTGCATTTTTATTGGCTGGTCAGTGGCCGTAGGTCGTAGTAGCAGACACACTGTGAGACGGTCGTCCTAAATTTCTGACATCATCAGAAAATAATCTTTGGTCACCATGACGACGCCTGTCTTTGACCCTCTCTCCTGGTATGACATAGGACCATCATTTAGGAGCCACGACCAAAGACACCGCCACGATTGTTTCAGTAATGAGGACTTTTGCCTGTATTCTGTAAAGCTTGTCCAAGCTAGCAACCGTTGCTATGAAGGAATGCATTTGTGGGTGGAGCATGGACAGGTTAGTTGGGGCAAATGACCGGTCAGATGAGGAAAGTGCAGGCCAGCATTTCAGCTCAGACATAATAAATGGTAACCTGATTGTCCTCATACCTTTTTAATGGTGGGTTTTGTTAAATAATTGTCCACTATAGAAGTGCTATATCTGTAATCACAGGTGAGCAGGGTGATATTTAAATGCAGTGTCTACTAAAGGAAGGGTTGGATCTGTTCTTAATTGCATTGAGAGCCAAGCTGATTGCTTCTGTCTGATGAACCCACGGTGTCGCCAAACGATTAAAATCCCACCATAAAGGGGAAAAAGGGACAAACGACTGGAAAAGCACAATGCCGAAGAGGAGTTTCCATCTGAATGAGAGCGTGAGTTCTCGTGTCTAATTCTGCCCTGCGAAGGCAACGACAAAGATCCCAGCGCTGCTTCTGGCCCTGCCTCCCCGTTTCAGCCTGAAAAAGAAGCTGCATTAACCAGTCTGTGATTGCGCTTTGTAAAAAGGTTATTATCGTCCACATTTCTTACGCGCTGATTACCTTTCTAAGGCCTCTGATTTCTATCTGCTGCATTGTCCAGCCCAGCGGTTGGTGCCTGGCCAGCGAAGGCCTGCCGAGAGCAGCCCATGACCCGTGTGTTTATACCAGGCAGGGAGTTTGCAGGAAAATAGTGCAAAGTGGACAAAATGGGTATTTGCTGCTTGTCGACCCTGGAAATGGCAGCAATAAAGAGGCGATAAGGTGGAATAATGGAGGACTGAACTGAAGCCAAATATATCGTTCACATCCGTCACACAAAAAATAGACTGGAAAACAAAGATTTTGCTGCTGAAGGAAAAACGTGGTTTGCATGAAATCGACTGTGCTGAATCCAAATCTGCAATCAGAATTTTCCTAGCTTGTTCAGATTTTAAGTTATAGGCATGATATTGTTTTGCTATATTTTGGTATTTTGATACACGTATTGTTGCACGCCAACATAATAACAGCCGTTTCTGTCACGTGTATGTTTGCTGCTGCCTCATTTGAAATCCGTTTTCTGGTTGAATTCAGTGCTGTGAGAGTTTAGGCCTGTCGATGAGCTGATGTCAGCTCAGTTTAAGACGAGACGGATCACAGGCTCGTCTGTTTTATAGGGTTTTCTTGGATATAGAGTAAATGTTTAAGCAAAACATGAGTAGGCACAGCTGTCAACCACCCTGACATTTTTTGTTACATTTGTGGTAAGTACACGCCGTGTGATCATGACCAAGAAAGTGGTCACTGCTTACAAGTACTGTTTTGGATGTAAAATTGGAAGGCAGGGTAAAAGCTGGGCGCCTCATATCTGCTGTACTGTTTGGTACTCTGGCCTCACTCAGTGGTTCAGTGGAAAAGGAAAGCTTTGCCCTTTACTGTGCCGAATGATCATCACTCAGACTGTTTCTGTATAACTAAAACTTCTGGATTTCCAAAGAAGAATTAGTCAAAACTCATCTATCCTGGCTGTGAGTCTGCTCTTAAACCAGTACCGCATGACGCAGAGAATCCAGTGCCAATTCCTCCTGATTCTGTTCTGCTGAAAGTGACAGTTCTAATGGGGATCTGATGCATACATAACTTAAGATCCTGACGAGATAGACAAAATGTGCCTCCAGATTTAAATTCAGCACTCTGGATGCAGCATAGGACACATGGATTAGCCAAAGTAGCAGACAGAAATTATTTTTTGTGATCCAGTGATATTGAAGAAAACATACATAAGCAAAACAGGCGACCTTCGGCCTGTGAATTCTTACGTGTGGATTGGTGCTTAAGACAATCGTCCAAACACATAATGCACATTATTACCTGCTTGCAGCAGTAAACTCCATATCTCTAATATGAAGCATTAAACAGTAATAAAATGTGTAAATACAGCATTTTAGACCTAAACTAAGCCTCTAAGACTGTCTTTTCTATGTTCAGTAATAAGATTCAGGTACTATATAAATGTATTTCATCCAGGTTTCCTGGTAAGACTGTACTGCTATAATTTCAGGCTCAGTTTGAGTATGAAGTTGAACATGTTGAGTATTTTCTACTACTTTTAAGATATTTAGATACTATTGCTTATTTTAAGCAATGCTTAAAATTGGCTTATATTGCTTCAATATAAGCCTTTTTTCAATTTTTTTGTTTTTGTGAATGACTTTTAGCAGTGGACCCTTCCATTTGAATACCTAATGATTGAATACCTATTTAATATAAGGGATATCCTTCCTCACTGTGATATCAGCCTAAACCATGACTGAGGCCTGGCTTAGTTAGACTAAACCCTGCTGTGTACAAGATCATCTCTTCAGAATTAGGGGTTCAAGCACTGAAGGTGAAAGTAATCTCAGGCATATATTTAAACTAAGCCCCACCCTGAAAGCACTGATTGGCATTTGGTGGTTATATTGTTTTTGATCATTAATAGTCCTTCAGGCTTTTGATTAGATTATATTGTTTTTGATAATCATTGTCCTTCAGACACTTGATTAGATTATATTTTTTGATAACTTTTTTCTTTCAGACTCTTGATTACAGCACTGACAGTCTTGGCTGTGCTGGGAATCAAACCCTAGTTTCCTCCATGCAGCTTTATCTTGTAGATGTATTATCCACTACACTCAGTAGTAAGGTACCAAGAAGAAGGTCTTTGGTTCAAACCTTGTGTTTGATGAGCAAATTAACAAAATAGAGGATTTCAGTCTGGTTGTGTTTAAGTTTTGAACTCAAATCCAAACTTAACTGTATTTTTTAAATGTTGGCCTTGTGGGCTGTTTTGCTTGGACCCCCACACATGCCTATATTATAACAGTTAGTAAAGGATGATCCAAAGTTTCATCAGTTCTCAGCTGATTATGCCAATACTCAACCAATCGAGGTGGACGTATCTGGACCTCCACCCACCTTCTCATCAGCATCACCAGCAGGAAAGACAGAGGAGGCCAAGCAAACCACTGTGGCCACGACGTCCTGCTCTCAGGGTCTTGATTAGATTATATTGTTTAATTATTGCCCTTCAGGCTCTTGATTAGAGCAATGGCACTCTTGCCTGGGCTGGGAATCAAACTCTTGTTACCTACATGTAGCGTTATCCTGTAGATGTGTTATCCACTACGTTTAGTGATAAGGTGCCAAACAGTTCTATGGTTCTATGTCTGATGAGCAAGTGAACAATCTTTACAAAATCGATTTCAATCTGGCTGTGGTTAAGTTTTGAATTCAAATCCAAACATAAATATATTTTTCAAATGTTGGTCTATAGGTCAAGTTTTGCTTGGGCCCCTATAATTGCCACACATGCCTATATTTTAACTGTTAGTTAAATATGATCCAAAGTCGATTACGCAATGCTCAACCAATCGAGGTGGATGTGTTTGGACCTCCAGCCACCTTCTCATCAGTAGGAAAGACAGAGGAGGACAAACAAACCACTGTGGGCACAATGTTCCACCCTCAGGCTTGCAGTATCAGAAAAAAGAGAAAACAAATCATTATGAGTAGAATTAAGATCCTTCCCTCCCATAGTCTATGCTGATAGAGCGCAGCAGAAGGTTTCCTCAGCCTGGCCTCTGTTGATCATCTCGACGTGTCTCCTGCTTCATCAGAACCAGTGGGATCCTAGAAAACATTAATTAGGAAAAAAAACGGACGGGGTGCCAACTCTCAGCACGGGCACTCATTATAAGGAATTAATAAGGCGAAGTGCGGCCGCGTGCTGGACGGGCCCAGCCGTGTGACAGGTGGAGTGGAATGACGCAGGCTTCACCCCACCAGCCATAAGGGTTGGTTGCGTCTGGAGCTCACCCAGCTCCTTCCAATAATAGCCCCCTTATTATTCACCATCCCTTCATGCTTTCAGTGAAAATTAGGCTGGCATTTTCCCCCCTAACTTGCGCCAGTCACTTTTTTTAAAACTCTCTCACGCTTCTTTGACGTCTAGAGTTTGTCAGCAAGGTTGAAAAAAAAATCGATATGGCCGGAAGATCAAATGAAAGTTCTGAGGCCTGCATGAGGCTTTGAAGCCGCCTATTAATTTCGACCGCTGCCGCAGCTTTATCGCTTCATTGCTGGCCAGACTGAAGGCCTTCTGACTGAATGGGCGTGCTGTTTTTGCTCATTCACTCCTTTCCTGCTTTCTTGGCTGCTGATGTGAGCTTTTCCTCACACTGTGGAGAAGCGTAAAGAGTGTAAGGAGATGGCAGACGCCAGTGTGGCGCTTGGTTTCGTGCAGAAGGTTGATTCTCAACAGAGATGTGCGGTTGACTCACTCTCCGCACATTTTCAGTGGCAAACAAAATGAATCTGACATTTCCTGAATGTCAACAATCACATCGACAATGAAGACATGCAAAGTTATTAGCGCTAAACGTACAGAAATGAGGCAATCAAGGGTAGAAAGAGGCAGGACATAACAAGGCTTTGCAGAATTTGGTGAATCATTGCCTTGTAGTTTGACAAGAAATCTCATCATATAACACTGTGTGGTGACTGAGATACAATAAGGGGGAAAAATGAATCTTTTTGAAAAAGAACCCACAGACTTAAAGCAATTTTTCAAAATTTCTGACTTAGAATGTGTGACTTCTGCAACCTTAAGATCTTTACAAATCACACTGTGCCACGTGGATCTAATAACCTTGGGTACAATGTGGTGTAGATGTACGATGGTGTATATGAAGGTGTGTAGATGTACGATGGTGTATATGAAGGTGTGTAGATGTATGATGGTGTGTATGAAGGTGTGTAGATGTACGATGGTGTGTATGAAGGTGTGTAGATGTACGATGGTGTGTGTGAAGGTGTGTAGATGTATGATGGTGTGTATGAAGGTGTGTAAATGTGTGATGGTGTGTGTGAAGTTGTGTAGATGTATGATGGTGTGTATTCAGGTGTGTAGATGTATGATGGTGTGTGTGAAGGTGTGTAGATGTGTGAAGGCGTGTAGATATATAATGGTGTGTGTGAAGGTGTGTACGTGTATAATGGTGTGTGTGAAGATGTGTAGATGTATGATGGTGTGTGTGAAGGTGTGTAGATATATAATGGTGTGTGTGAAGATGTGTAGGTGTATGATGGTGTGTGTGAAGATGTGTAGATGTCCAGTGGTGTGTGTGAAGATGTGTAGATGTCCAGTGGTGTGTGTGAAGGTGTACAGTTGCTGATGTATAAGCAATAATTCTGAGTGAGTTTGGGGTAAATTGGTTAATTATAGAAAAATCCAGATACCTTTACAGTGGACTTGAATGGAACCAGATGTCACGTCTACAGCAGAAAAATAGCCATTATTTCCCTCTCTGTACCCCCCAGTGAATGTCACTTGTCTTCTGATTGTTTATATGGAATGTTGATGAGGGTAAAATAGTGGTAAATCTGAAAAAAAGGGTTTTTGCCACACAGTGCCCTCCATGTACCCTTCCACCATGAATAGATTTTAGGCCTAAGGTTTTTGCAGAACTGTAATAAAACTTTATACATTTTTCCATTCACCTCTTTTATGTGAATTTTGAATATAAGCACAATAAGAAAGTCAGAAATGAAAATAAGCCTACATACTGCAAAACAACATTTTACAGTCAGTTAAGAATGTGTATCAGTGAAAAACAGTGATGGATGCTGGGTTTTCTAATCAGGTGATGTAGTAGGAATGAAAGTCAGGAGTTTCTGCTCCATATGGCAAAAGCAAACATGATGTCAAAGAAAATTCTGTGCGAAATGATATTTGATGGGTGATGACGAAGTGGGACAGACCTCATTAAATGATGGCATCTCTGAATGGTTAGTGTGGCAGTTATGTATGGCTGTGAAAACTGCTCTACTGAGATGAATCCCTCCAACATGCACAGTGAGCCACACTGTCTTCGTTAGGAATTTTCATTTCCATATATGTATTCACAATCATAACCATTTCATGGAATAACTTCCTGCGAAAGAATTTTTAAAGGCAGACGTCTGGTTCCATTCACCACCACTGTAGACACTTCTAAATACTACAGATTTGTTCACATCTAACATTTTATTTCCATCTTAACCATTAAATTATAGAGATTTTTTGAAAACAAAGGGTGGAATTCTCCTTGACATGACACTTTTAATGTTTCCTCCTATTTTTTCCTCCACAGTTCCCAAGAGTTGAATCTGGTTGTATCACTGGAAGCGCTCACGCGCTTGCACGGACGGTGTGACTGGGCAGGGGGACATGAGTAATAGTGCAATAACTGGAGTTCAAAGTGCCATAGTGCTTGTAAAGCTGACTAATGAAGGAGTCGGGACACTGCAGTGTGTGGAACCACGGGCCGTGCTCACAAAGGCCTTTTCCAGACAGGAGCATTTGTTTTGTCTCTTGTAAACAGACTCCCATATTGCGCTTGCAATGAAAGGCAAAATAAAACAGCGACCCAGCTTTCAAATGCCATCACACTTAGCCATCTATCGACTTCTGTCCAATGGGCCGGAGAAAGGGGCCTTGCTATAAATGTGTAATTAAAGGGGCAGTCTGGCCAATATAAAAATTTTAACCATTGGTGCATCAGTGGTAAACATGTCAACTTAACTCTCATAGTGGTGATACAGTGAGATTCTCTGGTTTAGATACTGAGATAGGAGTAACTTTGGTTTGGATCTTGAAGGTAGGAGTAACTTTGAGGCGCTACAGTCACTAGCAGTGAGGATTTCTGTAGCAAGGTAAGGATTCCTATTGGACATGTTTCACACTTCAGGATCTGTCTGTATCAGACGTTCCTGTGCCATTTTTACACCCACAGTAAGGTATTCATTTCATTTTCCCATGAAAGACACTGTTTATTTGGTGGTCCGATTTTCATTTTCTTTAAAGGGCAAACTTGACAAGAGTGACGAGCGTTTCTTTTACAGTTACCTGCAAGACTACAAAGACTAAGATCTCATGGCTTGTACCAATTGGTTGCTAGAATATGGACAAAGCTGTGCCTGTGTGGAGTAGACCTGGGATCATTTATTAATTTAATGATAATCATCAATAACAGTTGTGAAATCAATCAGTGGAATGTATCTTTTTTCTGAGCATGACCATTCTGTTCTCTGATCTGTGATCTGAAACTGCAGTCCTGGCTTTGCTTTTTCTTCTTTGTTGTCTTTTATTAGACAATCGTGTGCAAAGAGAAAGCTCCATCAAGTGACGATGGTGATGAAGTTATCAACTCAGAGAGGCACTGCTAAAAAAGACAGCTGCTCACAAAAAAGTTCACTGACTCAGGGCTGAAGCTCTGCTGCAGGGCTGTCTGTGTGGAGGAGCTGGAATCTCTACCTTACCTTGGAGTTCTGAGCATTAAAAGGAGCAAACACTCAGGAGCTCTAATATGAAAGAAAATACTTTTGTTTTGATGTGACTCTCCTAAGTTTGGAAACTGTCCTTGGTTTTCTGAATGTTTCTGTAAAATACATGTTTAAATACTGAAAATATTATACAGTGGTACCCCGCATAACAAACGCAATCCGTTCCAGCAGCGCGTTCGTTATGCGAGGAGTTCGTTATAAGAAACACAATTTCCCGTAGACTTCTATGGGAAATCGTGTAATCCGTTCC
>JBBPCZ010162928.1:0-17375 GCA_037974445.1 Brycinus macrolepidotus
ACAGTATTTTACTTAAAATGGTGTTGTTTGACTAAATAAATGTGACCATTGACTTTTAAATAACATCTGCATATCACATTGTGTTGACTTAACAGGCCTAATCCATTTCAGGGAAGTTGATATCATACAGTGTAATTTGGTCTTGGTCTTGGTCTTGGTCTTGGTTAAGGCGGTCTTGACTACAAGTCTACTGTGACCCAAATGAGCCTTGAAGCACAATTACAATAATGGAGATAAAATGGTGGCACCCCTTTCGAAAATTATTTATTTTACACACACACACACACACACACACACATACACACACACACACACACATGTACAAAGAGAAAATTGGCAAGAGAGAAAAGAGAGAGGGATGGATGTAGCGGATGTGGTATCTGAACTTACCTTATGTTTAAAAAGGTTCATATTAGAGCCACAGTGAAAAAAGGAAGACTCAGCTATATTAGCTTTGTGCTAATATAGTGTTGAAAGACTATTAGAATTGGGTCACAGCAGCAGTGGTCATTTCTGGTCTAAACAGGTGGAGAACAAAAGATGAAAAAAAGGCTTAATTTTTCTCCAGATTGTTTGTGTTCAGCTAACCTTGGCTAACATTAGGAAGGAGAGTGTTTTTTGTTTTTTTTTTGCCAAGTTTTTGCTCAATTTAGTTGTCTCCAATTCCTCCTAATAGCCCACTAGCTAGAACTCCCCTGGTCAGGCAATGTCACCCACACTGGGAGAGTGAAGATGAGTATGTGGTTCCTCCGAGCCACATGAAGCTTTGTTTCTTTAAACTGCTACTAACGCAATGTCACTAGACAGAACACTGACAGCCAGTTCTGTTATTTCAGCTGTGCCGTCCGAGTAATGGGGGGCCATCCAACCCCCTCAGAGAAGGCAAAGCGAAGCCAAATGTGCTCTCAGATATCATTATCAGGAAAGTGTAATGTTCGTTGACTGGTTTGTGACGTGCCTTGGTACTACAATGCTGATTTTTGTCATGTGATCTTATTGCAGAGCTGAATCAGAGGGGGCGCTACTGACACTGAACTGACCCTAAAAATTTTGAAAAGAGGTGTGACAGTTTCAGCAAGTCTGACATTATTTGTTATGAAAAAGCAATATATTTCAGTGTTTTATTAGCAAAATTGACTTTTTTGGCTCTAATTAGTCTTTGTATTTAATATTTTAAGCCCTTAAGCTTTAAAAAAGTAATCAGAATATTCTACTCAACCTATTTTAAGGTACGCAGTTAGATATTGGATATTGAATGCTGTACCTTTGAGAGTACAATTGAAAGTATGAACTATTTACCTGCCAAGTGACAAACTGGTACAGTTCAGCAGCAAAAAAACTCCACAAAACTCAGCAAAAATTCACAGCAAAAACTCAGTAAATGTCTTTGCACATTTAACAAGTCCTCAGAAACCGTTCAGCAGCCTGAAGCACACATGGTCCAGAGTGTGGTCCAGATTACAGTCTTAAGGGCATGTCATAATTCACCTAAAGCTTTATGAACTCTTCAGGGGGGGGGTTTTTTTTTTTTTTAACAGTCCTACCTGTCACTACGTGGGGTTTTTTTTTTTTTTTTTTTTTTGCACATGTGCTTGCATTCCACACTAAAGTTCAACAATCTATTACTTTGTATTGTGAATTGTTCCTGTATTCGCTCCGGTTGCACCATCTGACTGCAGAGCATCTAAACATCTTGTCAGTGATACGACATTTGCCTTGGTGCTGGTGTCACTGGTGTTTGACTTTAACTCATTCGACAGGATGATTGTTGTACAATAGCACAAGCTGTGGTTGCTATGGTTGCAGTGCCATAGTAGTTATGAACGAATATGGGGGGATGATAAATACTCTATTAAACAGTTTTAAAAGGTGTGTAACCAAAACGACAGCTCTGCAGTATAGTTTGCTGGTGTTATTTTGACATGTGTCAGGTGTCTTGATGTAAATGTAAAGATTCGGTATACAGTGTTGCTCATCAAACAGTGAGTCTGTTTTTTTTGTTGTGTGTGTTGTGCTCATGAATGTTCTGCACAACGCTTGCTCCTCCTCTTATTTCGCCTCTTTTTTTATCCCTCCTCTGCTTCTTCTTCTTTTTCTTTTTCTCTTCTTTTCCCCATCTCTCCTCCTTCACCACTCCTCCTCCTCATCCTTTTCTTCTCTTCATCTCCTTCTTCATACTTTTGTATGCTCTGCTTTCTTTTATTCTTCCTTATTCTCTTCTTTCCCCCACCTCTCCTTCTTCACCACTCCTCCTTCTCATCCTCTTTTTCTTTTCATGGCCTCCTTCTTCTTTTTCTTCCTCCTCCTCTTTCTTCTTCTTCTTCCTCTTTTCACAGCTTTGTTGTTCATTACATATCTCTTCCTCCCTCACTTCCTCTTCTTTTTTTAAAACATTATTTTCTTTTTCTATTTCTTAACCTTCATTTTCTTCCTCCACCTCCTCTACTTTCTCTTTTTTTCTCCCTCTTCTTCTTCTACTCCTCTTCTTTCCCCCACCTCTTCTCCTTCACCACTCCTCCTCCTTGTCCACTTCTTCTTTTTTATTTTCTTCTTCTTCATAATTTTGCCTGCTCCTCCACCTTCGCCTTTTTCTTCTCCCTCCATTTCTTTCTCCTCTTTTTTCTCCCTGTTCTTCTTTTTTTCTTTTTCATCTTCTCTTCTTTCCCCCCACTCCCCCTGCTTTACTTCTTAATCTTCTTCTTCTTCTCCATCAGCTGATCCATCAATTGTTGGGACGCAGCGCCGAGGTTAGTGTGATTTAGTGATGGATCTACTGTCATATGAGAAAAAAGTATAAATAACTGAGTGTAAAGACGATAGTGTATTGACTGTAATCCTGGATCTCCATTAACCTGCAGTGCTGGTCAGCAGTTAGAACACATTAGAATGTTTGTTGCTGAACTTTCCAAAACATGCTGGAGTGTTGCTACATACTGGGGGATTTAAATTAAAGGTAGTTTTTGTGAGTAGCTGTCTTATTTATATAAAGAAAGAAAGACAAGAAACGTCAAAACCAAGAAGATATTTTGTTCACCACAGCTTTTATTCCGTCTTCTCTGGCTCACAGTAACAGAAACTTCAAAGTGAAAAACATATTATGCATTCCTCTGTACGTGTGTTCGTATATGCTGTTTGTTTAGGCATAAATGACTGATTACTCTGGAATGTGCAAGATATTTAAATAGACTGGAAAGAATTTGAACATGTTGTTCTGCAGAATTGCTAACAAAGTCTAGCATTCATTACTGTCGGGGGTGAGGGGAGGCATAAAGCTCAGGGTAAAGTTGGCTAAATTATCTAAACAGATAGAGCTTAGTATTTAAGAATGTGGACAAATGTGTGTGTGTGTGTGTGTGTGTGATGGAGGGAGAGAGAGAGAGAGAGAGAGAGAGAGAGAGAGAGAGAGAGAGAGAGATAAAGCACTCTCCAGAGAATACCACCCTGACTGCGATACTAATAAACAGCCTTAAAGAGCACGTCCGTCCTCTCGCGTTTTTATGAGCTGTTGAGAGTTTAGCCTAAATCTCTCCCTCCATCTCTCTACATTTGTTGGCAGGGAAAAAGATAATAAATATCAATTCTCTGTCTCTTTCTCTCTCTCTCTCTCTCTCTCTCTCTCTCTCCTTCTACTCCTTCTTCTTCTTGTCCTGCCTTATATTTTCTTATTTTTTGACTTGTTTCGGTTTCTTCTTCTTCACTCTTTCTGCCTCCACCTCCTCTTCTTTTACTCGTCCTACCTTCTTTTTCTCCCTCTTATTTTTTTTCTTATTTCTTCTTCTTCACTTTCTTTTTTTCCCTCCACCTTCTCTTTTCCTTCTTTCTTTTTCTCCCTCCAGCTCCACCTCCTCCTTCCCCTCTTCTTCTTCACTTTCTTTTTTCTTGTTTCCATGGCCTTAGTGTTCATCACGTAGTCATTCCTCCCTCTCCTCCTCTTCTTCTTTTTTAACATAATATCTTTGTTTTTCTTTTTCATATCCTTAATTTTCTTCCTCCCCATCATCATCTTTTCCCTCTTTTTTTCCTCTTCTTCTTCTTCTCCTGCTCTTCTTTCCCCCACCTCTCTTTCATCAGCACACCTCTTCACCCTCTTCTTGTTTTCATCTCCTTCTTCTTCATACTTTTTCTTGCTCCCCCACCTTTTTCTTCATCCTCCTCCTCCTCTTTCTTCTTTTTTCATACCCTTATTGATCATCACAGAGTACTTCCTCCCTCATCTCCTCTTCTTTTTCATTATCCTTTTGTTCTGTTTCATAGCCTTCACCCTTACCCCCTTTTTTGTTTTTGATCACTACTGATCTCCACCAGTCCTGAACACTGAGTGACAGGCCTCTCAAGGAAAACTCATGGAAAATTCATGTGATTCATGTTACTAGTAACTGATGATACAGAGAGTGGTCGAGCAGCGGTGTGGCAAGTGAAAGAGCAGTAAACAGCAAATGTCTCGGAGAGCAAACACCAGTTTTAGACTGTTTTACACCTTTTTTATTTGTTGAAATCAGAATTTACTAATACACTCCATGTTCTAAGGGTTAAGAAAAGGCTATACATTTGTTGCCATGGATGCATATTGGTTTTTCTCTTACAGGATGATTTAAAAAATGCTAAACTGGTCAGGAAGGGACACTTTAGCATTCGTTAGCAGCAACATTGACTCTGATGGTTGAGGCTCTCCATTAAACACCATTACGAACAGTCTGGCATCAGACCAGCAACTCTGTCTCTGACAGCCCACCAGCCCTTATCGCTATGAAGGTAATTTTTCAGTGCTGTGTTTTTCCACACCTACCATTACCAGAGCTGTGAATAATGAGCGGGAAAAGTTAGCCACCTGCTCTGCTACTGTTTTGGGGGTTTCCACTGAGGTTGATGGAATTTACAGCTGTGGCAAATGAGTGGAGTTTTGGTTAAAATGATGACCGCCATACACATCGCCACTGCTGTTTCAGAAAGCTGTATTTAAAATTCCAAACCATGAGGAGACGCATCATCACAGAGTGCTTCCTCCCTCATCTCCTCTTCAGGAGATACAGTACTGTGCAAAAGTCTTAGGCACATACGTATTTTTCTCAGTGTGCCATAAAGTGTCTTTATGCTAGCAAAAGTAACAGTAGAATAAATACACACAAACAAGAAAGCAGTAAAAAGTATCAAGATGTCTTTTGTTCATAAAAAAGTAGTTGATATTTTGTGAGCTGGTGAGGAAAACATAGGTTTGGTTCCAGACTTCTCCTCGGTTTCTCCAGCTGTTGTCTGGATTTGTGAAATTCCATTAGCTGCTTCTGATTTAATTTAATGAAGGACTGATTGAGTCAAACCAAGTTTCACAATATTTACAATATTTTATTTGTATTTATTATTTATAATGTTATTTAGTATATTCACTAATATTAATGTGGAAAAAAAACTCACTGCTCATCTAAACTGTTTTTTAATATTATTTTCGCAGATGACTTTTGCACAGCACTGTATAGAATTGCTTTTCAATACTGCTGTAATGAAAGCCAGGCACTCTGTGTTAGTTTACTCTTTTCAAGCATGCGCAGGTCATGACGGCTGTGAAAACGGACCTAATGAGAAGAGTCACATGCATCAAAGTAAGGAAGACACATTTGTGCTGTGTATTTCCTGGCACTGGGATTGAAAACCTAAAGTAGTTCTTGGTTTTATGAAGAAATTTTCTCCAGATCCTCAAATATTTAGACATGTGATTTGAATCATAAGGTTTATGACATAAGGTATATGACACATGTATTTTTTAAAAATGCACAAAAGTATGTTGAGTAGTAGTACCTAAATTGTACTATTGTCCATTTGGATAGCTTTGAAGGTCAAACACAGACGCACGCTGTCATGTCTGCCACGGGGAAGGAGGACGCAGATGCAGGGAGTTACCAAGAACACTGGGGTTTTAATGGAAAACAGAAACACAGCTCTGTCCAGAGCAATTAGGGTCACTACCAGATGCGACCACCCGGTCGTTACGTCCTTCAGGGTAAGACTCGATGCATTTAGGCTCCTCTCAGGGAGCCTGGAAGAACACTGGGGCAACTACACTTCTAATCGCTGCTGCCAGTAGGTTCACCAACACGTCGACAGAGCAGTCAAGGGGAGAGAGGAGGTGAGCAGGATCTAGGCTTACACACTCGCGTTAGAGGAGAGCGGGGTTCCTTAGCTCCACAGAGAACACGAGGGTGGTGAGATCCTGACCCAGACACGAGGAGAATGACGGTGGTGGCACGCCGAGACTCCGACTCGGCTGGCTTTTAACCTAGAGGGACATGAGGGGGAGGACACGAAGACCAATCACAACACAGAGACAGTTAAAGCTAAACAAGGCTTAACCGCTAAACTAATAAGAGACAGGTGGTGATTAGCGGGCACCATGGCAATGGAACTCAGCGGTGAGCCAGAGGACTCACGCGCTGCAGGTGTGTTGCCAGGCACCGTACCAAACTAAAACAAACCAGCGCGTGGAGACTGTGGATGTGACGCAGACTCCTCAGTACTTTGGCGACGGTTCACGTTGCGGGCCAGGAAGAGGCGGCATGGACGCGACACACGCACACAAACACAAGCACAGACACACACATTACTATTTATTTATTTATTAATTTATTTATGTTTTTACACAATTGTTTCAAAATTTCAGTAGACCAATAGAAATGGCCCAAAATGACTTGGAATAAACATTTCATTGCCAACACACACACACACACACACAAGCACACACACTGCCACTGCTGTGCTGAGAATGACCCAAAGCTCACATGATGAATATGTGTGTGTGTGTGTGTACAAAACAAAAGAATTACTTGGTAGTTATTTAAAGGTATTTTGGACCATTTCGATTGGTCCACTCATCATGAAACATTTGAAACAAAAACATAAATAAACAAATAAATAGATAGATAAGTAAAAAAAATGCATGTTACCTTAGGTGTTAACGTATACTCACAACTATAAAGCACAACTTTAGCCTTAAACCTTACATTTTCAGTTTATAGGAGCGTTCAAGATCATACCAGTGCAAACACATTGTAACATAATTACATTATAAAATAATTTCTTCTGTACTGAGAAACGTATCGAACTGCTGTATTGTTTCGAACCGATTCCTCGGCGGCCGCAGCTCATGTTTGTTGCTATGGTTCTGACAGCATTTTCTCCAGTCACTGAAATGATAAAAGCAGGATTCCGGAGGGGTGTGTGTTCACTCTGCCTCTCTAATGGATCCCTCAGTGCCTCTATTCCCATACAAGCTTAGGGTTAAAAATCCAGAGCCAGGCTGAGCCGCTTTGTTCTGCAACCTCGTGCTTGTGTGTGTGTGTGTGTGTGTGTATGAGAATGTGTGTCACAGGTGCATACTGTAGTCTAACCGCATTTCGATCTAATAAACTGCATCTGATATTAAACGGTATTAAACGGGTGCCCTCCATCCTGCTCATGTCCAACAGCGTACGGAATCATTTCAAAACCAGACACGGCTCTCCTTCCTGACTGCTTTTATCTCTCGAATGACAGAATGCCAACAGCCATATTCAAAACATAGCAGTTCAATAATGAAACGGCAACAGATAAAGGCGCTCAGGAGTTGTTTGGGATACAAACAGCGCCTCAATAATTCATGCATCGTTTTGCTCTTCTTACAAGTCTGCTGGCTCTGGACCAGCTGATCTGGGGTCTTATGAGATACTAAAACTGGCAGATTACATGACTTTTTGGCCCTGATCTGGAATCAGTCAGCTCTATTTAGGTCCTGTGAGTGCCTTTGCAGGCTGTGGCCTAAACTCAGTGCTTTACTCTGCAACAGCTGCACTAATCTACCAATGGTGGCTCATTATCAATCACTTGTTTGCTATTATGAGTGTGTGTGAGTGTATGAGAGTGTCATGTGAATAATGTGTATTGTGATTGTTCTGCACTGTGTTGTATTTTAGTTTGTATTATGAAAATGAACTCCAATCTGAACTGAACAGACAATCCATTCTGTTCATGATTCACTGGGTTTAGATATTAAGTCAACTGAATTGAAATGAATTGTATTTATAGAGAACATTTTACAACTGATGTCACAAAGCAGCTTTACATTACTGGGTTGTGAGACAAGGGCAACAAAGGCCAGATAAACCTCTCTAAACCTAGAGGAAGAACCTCAGGAAGAACCAAGACTCAAACCATCCTCTGGTTGACACCGGATAGCAAGAAGGAATAGAACAATATCACCATGGAGATGACAAAGTGGCAAAACTGCACAACCACTGATGAGTCTATAGTTAGCAAAATAGCATTCCATGTCTTTAATAACTATTGCGTGCATTGTAACTGTCTAATTACACAATGAATTACACAGTAACAACGCATGCAGCAGTGTAATAACAAAAGTGTCTCCTAATGTATTTACTTGTATATAAGTGAGTGATCTCTAAGGGTGCCAGTAATTACGACACACAGTTATGTTTAATAATAGTGTGTGTTTGTCTGTGTGTGTGTAAAAATAATTCAGTACGGCGAGCAGTGTAACTGTGTTCAACAACAAAAAAAAATAGTGAAACAAAACTGAACAAAATCAATTAACAAAATCAACATTTTCACCAATTCACTTCAAACTCTTCCATTCGGATTTTACACTTTTTCACTTTTTACAGTGAATGACCTCAGAATCGATAATTTCACTGAATTACAAAAAATAATTAAAATCAGAATGTAGGTTATAAAATTTTAACTGTAAAAGAAAATTCAACAGAAAAAAATGGCTTTGACATGACAAGCTAAATTGGCAATTTAGCATTTCCCATTGATCTCTGACAGAGGAGTGGAGGCTCCTCGGCTGCTGACGACACACTGACAGATTCCTTCACACATGGTGACAAGACCATTCAGTATGACTGACAAAAACCCGCCCATGCCGCCTATTTAGTTGACTTGACTGACAGGAGTCTGCAGGTACATTGACCTGAAGTCTCGTTTGTTTATGGATTTTCTATTTTCTGGTGATCATGTAAACAAATTGCATTTTTAATTATTTGGCTTTACCTGCTGACTCGGCAAACCTAAAGGTCACTAAGTAATTGAGATTGAATAGTGTGTGTGTGTGTGTGTGTGTGTGTGTGTGTGTCTCACAAGCTTTGTCTTCATCTTCACTTCCCATTGTCTTCACCTGCCATGTCCCATTATTTGTTTCTTGTTTCAGGCTCTCAGCAGCTGAGGAGAAAAAACTGATTACACTGCTTCTGTGTGTGTGTGTGTCTTGTTGGAGCATTTTCACATGCTTTTCACATGCTTGAGTTCCTGGTATGAATGCTTGTTCTTGTGCTTGATCGGACTCATCGGAAGACACACATGATCTGGCTCCAGTCCGGCTCAATTGATTGCTTCATTGCATTACTTCACTGCTTTTCCACTCCACTTCTGTCTCTCCAATGACGCTCCTCCGCTAAGCTAATGCTGTTTGACTTGGTGCAGAAGTCAAGGCAGTATATAGGTCAAACCTGGCCTGGGGATTAACCCTTAGAACTCAGAGTGTAGTGGTAAAATCTGATTTCAACAAATAAAAACGGTCTAATACCATTGTTTGCTCTCCTGCATGCTCACCATTTGCTGTGTTTTTACAATGTGTGCTGCCGCTTGCACAGTGTGTAACAGTTGTTTCTGTTAAAAAATCAAAAAATCAAATTTGTTTGTTTGTTTGTTTATTCATTTATTTATAGTATTTTTCCCCCTGTCTTACTGACCATACCATTTTGTATTTATAACATAGTGTATTCAGTATAGAGTATTTTCAAAATATTTTCTGGAGAGTTTTATTTTGATGTTACACTATATTTTATAATTATTCTTGTTTCCTTGTGTGTCTGTGCAGTCAAAGCTAAACTATTGTCTTTAAGATCAGTCAAGTTTTCTGATTCTGATTCAGATTCTGATGACTCAGGCTGGAATAAATGAGTAAAAGTACCCAAGAAAAAAAAACCACCAAAGTACTAAGTGACTTGCAGAACTGCAGTGGAACTTCTTACTACAGTCAGCATCTACTGTGTCAGCACTGGAAGTGAAGTGTGTTGCATTCACAAGACATTTTGGTATCCGTCAAAAACCGACAAGAAAAAAATGCATTGGTGTGTTTGTCTGTGGAGATCATTGTGAGGGGGAAACTTGGGAAATGGGAAAGTTTGTAAGCTAAAACTGCTGGCAGTTGGCAAATGACATATGAAAGACATGTATTAGACCAGCTGCTGACCCACTATGTCTTTAGAGGTGGATTGTACAGGTCTGACAGAACACCACCTTCTATTGGCTAATGCATAGTAAACTTCCTCAAAAGTCCAACTCTGTCAAACCTTCACACCCAGTTGTGTGCTGGCATCTTTTTTCCATCTACGCATCACTTGGCTCTAGTTTCAATTTGCTGACGGGGAGGGGACTGTTGGTCCACGTGGATATAGTTTTGATTTGTCTACAGTGGAGCTTGGTCTACTTGCCTATTGGTTCGATTTGCTGATTGGGGGTGGTTTATACACCCAGATATAGCTTTGATTTGTAGACAGGGTGGGATGGTTGGTCACCATGTGCTACCAAGTCACAAAAGCTCAGAATGACAGATGATTATGATTAGATATGTGGCTATTGGCTACTTTTATTATCATATTTTATGAATAGGCCAGAATCTCAGAAATAATTTGGTGCTGTATCCCCAGATCCCCAGGTCTAATGGCACCACTGGTACAAATTAATTAAAATCTAAATTGCCAGAGAAAGAGATCTTTTGCTAAGATGCCACTGATTTAAAACAACAAGCAGTACTAATATCACTGATTTATAAAATGCATTTTTAGTTTCAGATACTCTGTAGCTGTAGCTCCAAGGTCAGATTAATAAAAAATGGCCCTTTCGCTGAATTTAAACCTTCAGGTTTAAGATTTATAAGCCTAACCCTGATCTCCAATGTCACAAATCAATTCAGACCTGTCAGAGATAATGATTAGCGGTCACCAAGACTCAATACTGATGATGACTGATTCTCCATAGTCTGCAGTTTAATGTCACCACAGACCTGTTAGCAGCTACTAAAAGAGTAAGTGTACATGAATATGCAAGTGAGGGGAGGTGTGCATGTGCATTATTCATTCATTATTCACAGAAACACACTTAAACATTACTGCTAGGTCAACAGGTTTCAAACTGAGTTTCAATCTGAATCCATTTTCATGCATCTGCAACCGTTGATCGTGACATTTGTACATCCTTTCCTTAGTTAAGAAACTTGCACCCATAGAAACAAAACCCAAGAGCCATTAAACAGCAAGTTTACAGGACTTACAGTGGTCAACCACTGATTTTTCAAAATGTCTGCAAAATTAAGATGGTGAAAAGTTATTTGGTGTTAAATGGCTTATTGTAGAGAAACTTACCAACTCTGAATTCTGACACCATGAAGGCCTTTAAGGTAAATTGTTGTCACACAGCAAAACATCTCCTTATATGGATGTTCCCCAGTTTGTGTTGATGCTCGAGGTGTCAGCTGTCATGCTAAGCTTTGTTTGGTGTTCCTATGTCATGAAGAACCAAAGTTATTATAATTTAATAAACACGTAATAATAATAACCGCTGCTGTGGTTTTAAAAATGTCATCACATGCAAATGAACATAAAAAAAAAAATGTCCAAATTTCTTTTATTTTAGGTCTTGGAAACAAATAGAATAAACATAAGATCTTTGCTCTCCTACACGCTCGCCATTCGCTGGTCTTTCGCTCATTGTGCAGTCACTCTGCCGCTCTCTGGACCCACCTCCCTCTGAGGCGGAAACTATCCTGAAAGTTCTCCCGGGTTCAAACACTGGTTTTAAACTGTTTTAACCTTAGAACTCAGAGCGGTGTAAAAGTACATAAACACACTTACACCTTGCGGCAATTTAGCATCTCCAGTACAACTGAAGTGTGTGACGTTCACTGGCTACCAGTATCCTTCTGTGTTCAGTACAAATTTGTTCTATCTATGTGTTTTTGCTCATATGGGCCCTGGGATAAACCCAAGAACCATGCCCCCCCCCCCCCCCCCCCCGGTTTGGATTTACTGCTCAGATAATGCAAGAATGAAACATGAAAATGAACAGAAAATGTTTGTAATCTGTTTGAAGTTGAAAGCCGGGGAAGCTTAATTAATGAAGGTATACTTTTCCAGACTGCTTGTTGCACTGAGTTAGATTTAAAGAGAAAATTTATTTGAAATTACTCACCCAATTAATCATGACTGACTTGATGAGTCAGAAGGTTCTGAAAGCTAGTCTTCTACTTAAAAGAGAATATGTGAGAGTTGCTGCTGTGTTTGCAATTTCAGAATTTTGTGCTGCCTTCAAAACCAAGTCAGTACTACTCAGCTCAGTTCTAAGGGAGGAATTACCAAAAATTACCTTTTCTAATATTAGAATCTCAAAGAGCCTGCAATGGTGCACAGTGGGAAAGTCTCAAGGATAGAAAATGTTTCTGACAAACACTACAACTCAGACAATTTTCCATTTATATTCATGCAACCTTAGAGGCAGGGCTCAGTTAATGTTCGAACAAGCCACACTTATTGTGGTGCATCCCGCTTCTCTCTGAAATATAAAATGAATATACGTGACAGTCTACAAATATTAGCGGTGGCATGATACCACTTTTTCAAGTCCAATACCAATACTGATACGACAGTCTCAATTATCTGCTGATGCTGATATCAGCCTGACACAATCTTTTTATTTCTCTTCAACAACTAAGCTGTTAATAATAAACACACTTGTCTGGATGCATTTTAAATCCAAAATGGCTCTGTACTTACTCTAGGGGGCCCTATGTAAGTTATAAAATTCCAGTTTCTACATCCATGTAGTGAACAGTTTGTCCATTATGGAATTCTGCACATGTGGCTGAATGTCCAGTGACTCTTTGGGTGCAGGAATCTGTATTTTAAGTGCACTAGGTAGGAAGCAGGAAGATAAAGTGTGATAAAGTGTCTAGCTGCTAGCAAGGTTAACATTAGAATAAACAAGAAAGAAATAAAAAAAAGTAGTTTATATTCTGTGAGCTGGTAAGGGGAACACAGGTTTGGTTCCAGATTTCTCCATAATGCCTCCAGTCGTTTCTTGGATTTGAGAAATTCCATCAGCAGCTCCTGATTTAATTTAATGAAGGACTGATTGAGTCAAACCAGGTTTCTGACTGAAACTCGACTGGGCTTCCACAAGGAACACATTCATATACTGAACATAAAATCACTATTTACAGTATAATTATATTTATATTTGTTCTTAGTTTACTTTAGTGTATTTTTCACATATTAATGTGTATGCAATATTTCTGGTGCAACATGTGCAATTTTTCGGGTAAAAGATTACTGTATGCAATGTGAAATTTTTGTGCATTATTGCCGTTTTTGTCAAAGTCTGCTGCTACCAAGCAACTGAGAACACTCCAGCGTGTACCTGTATATATATTCACGGTGTTCTTTCATATATGTATGTACATATATACATGTATCCAATGTGTGCATACATACTGTATACTTATTACATATATATAGAGAGAGTAATGAATAGAAAGAAAACTAGAAAGTTACAGAGATGAAGAGAGATTTAAGAAAAAATACACATGGAGAGAAAGTAAGAGAGATAAATACAAAAGAGAGAAAAGGAAAGGAGAGAAAGAAAAGACAAAACAGAGAGAGAGAGCGAACAGCAATTCTCAAAACTGTCTTTCTCTCTCTCACTCTCTCTCTCTCTCTCTCTCTCTCTCACACACACACACACACACATATATATATATATATATATATAAAGCTGGAAGAAAAGTGATTGTAAGTCTCCTGGCAGACTCAGAGACTCTGGACAAGCTGTCCATCAATCGTCTGAGCTGCCTGATCATCTGAAGCTGGAGCATCAGAAAACTGGAACTAGAGCCAGAAAAAAACCCAGAGCCTCAGGAGGGAGTGGAGGCAGACACCATCCTTCAGACTGCAAAAACAAAATGTATTGTTTTTATTGTTCAATCTGATAGGAAACATATGATGTTCACACGATTAAAACTATTGAAAGTGAAAAATTATGTATTGCTATTGTTATTGTGCTTATCAGTACAAGAGCTTATTGCTGTAATATACAATATCACTAACAGCTCTCAGATTTCATGACTTACAATCAGTGTGTAAGCAGAAGATATATCAGGATCTGAATGTGGTAGACTTTTTGATGTAGAGCTTAACCTGTTCTTGCATAACAGAGAAAATGTCGAATTTGTTTGTAGATCTGAAGTTAGAAGGTTTCAAACACAATAAATAACAAACACAGAAACATCATTCAGTCTAAACTCAATAGGACGGGACCATGAAGTACAGTTGCTTTAATCATATAAACGTGTTTCATGGTCCAAGAGCTCATGTGTTTTTGTTTCAGGAAGAGTTAATGATTTGGAGCTGAAAGAAAAGTTTTAAATGTTTTGTGATGTTTTAGAATGAAGTTTTTTAAACTTATAAAGAGCACTCAAATGTGTAAATCTTTGTTTTGTCATTGTACGTTTTTTGCGAATGACTACAAAGCCGCCACTCCTGCAGTTCAGAAAGTTTATGAGTGAGTTCATTAGAGTTGGTTGAAAGTGCTGAGACCAAGTTTTTGCTGATTGAAATGTTGGTTTGGTTTTATGACGTTAAAATTGTATTGTTTTTGTACATGTCAGCTACTAGGGGCGTACAACAAAAGCTCAGTTGAGTATAAATGTAAATTATTATGAAACTTGTAGTCTAGCAGAGTTGAATAACTCTTGGAATCTACCTGCTATGGAGTCGAGCCAATACAATCTGTTTAGTTGATCTTGGAGTGCTAATTGAAGTCGTCATGGCCGTTGTTTGTTCTTGGCTCATTTTAAAATGTCAACATCAATGCTGCCCTTGTTGTTTCCTCACAGGAAGCTCACTTATCAGTTATCTCTTTCAGACACACACACACACACACACACACACACACACACACACACACACACACAGTTTCTCTGTCGCCCCAGACAGTTCCATCAAAAATTTCAGTTTGACCACTTCAGGAGAGGCCCGCCTGACTCGACTTGTTTTTATTTGATTACTCTGTTGGCTAAAGGGCATCTAGATACAGCCCTTGTTGAGGTTTCAGACACTGTGGTGTTTCGTCAGACAGCGTCTGAGGGAAAACACTTCTGGTGATTCCTGGGAGTGTCCCATTTCCTGTTTGATGCTCTTTAACTATACTAACCAAATATGTCCAATTCCTTTGTGATAACAGGCAAGATGTTCAGATTTTAAAGTTTAGCAATTTAGCAAAGTTAAGCAAATTTATGCATCTGATTTATATTTACATTTACATTTACAGTATTTGGCTGGTGCTCTTATCCAAAGCAACATTCATGAGTGGTTTGTAGTCCACAAGAAAACACGTCCCTTACACTAGTAAGCCCAGACTTAAAATTAAGAGCTGCTAGTAGACTAAGATTCCACCAGAGATGGGGTTAGTCCACCAGGGCCCTCAAATCACACACAGAAGTAAGTTAAGCTAGTTTATAACATGAACATGTTATAAATGCTCTTCTCAGTGCTTCAGAGGGTCTTCAGTCTTTGTTTGAAGGCAGTGAGGGTCAACAGCAGTTCAGGGGAAGTTTGTTCCACCATTTTGATGCCAAAACTGAGAAAAGTCTCGATGCAGGTCTTCACTTTTGAGAAGAGGCAGGTCGAGTCGGGCTGTTCTTGGAGCTCTAAGAGGCCGAGCTGGTCTGATTGGTCAGAAGGTGCTGGACCATTTCTGGTTTTGTAGGTGAATAATAAATATTAGAGTTTTAAATGTAATAGAGAACCACAGGAACCCAGTGAAGGTCTGCTAAAGTGAGAGCTTTGGGGTACTGACCAGATGTTCTGGATCATCTGTAGAGGTTCTGGTGGTCTTCAGAGGAAGGTCAGCCAGGAGCGAGTTACAGTAGTTCAATCTTGAAATGGACAGGCATCTGAATGGCATCAGTGGTGAGGAATGGACAAATTTCCTGATGTTAGAAAGAAGGTACCTGCAAGTTCTGGAGAGATTGCTAATGTGAAATGAAAATGAGAACTCCTCATGAGAGAAAACATCTAGATTTCATGCCTTTGATGTGGGAGTGATGACAGCATTTCCAAAACTGATGAGATGATTCCCTGAGACCAGTTTGTCATCCTTATACTGGTCCAGTGTTGAAGATCCTGGTATGTGCTGGGGTGTACAAACAGCATGACTGATGTGTGGCTGTCGAGGTGCAAAATTGCAGATCAAATTGTGGCCTTGGCTACACCGCACAGCTGAAGAGGAGGAGGAGGAGGAAGGAAAAGAGGATGGAAAAAGGGAGGAGGGAGCAGAAGGAGGATAGAAGAATCCATCGCAGCAACCAATGTACGAGGTGGAATTAGAGGTTAAATTAGTGTTAATTAAAGGGCATCTGTTTGGTCTACTGGCATGCTTTGTGCTGAGAGCTTTGGTAAATCTCCTCAAGTAAGTAAATAAATAAATAAATAAATAGATGCGATTTCCGCTGGCACCTCGGAATTATTTCAATATTTCTGATCCTCAGCATTTAAATATAAATGTGTGTGTGTGTGTATGTGTGGGAAACGACTCCAACGTCTTTGAGGAGATTATGGATTGGAGAATTAGCAACCACACAAACACAAACTCAACCAGTCTCTTTCTCTCTCTCTCTCTCTCTCTCTCTCTCTCTCTAAACTCCCAGTACTTACGGTTTCAGGCTGCACTTTATTTTTTAAGAGAGCCCCAGGGGACAGAGGTTAAAACGTTAATGGCTGGTTTTATCAGAGGTGAAAAGTGGGTGGGGGAAAATGAAGACCTCAAATTTCTATCTATCTATCTATCTATCTATCTATCTATCTATCTATCTATCTATCTATCTATCTATCTATCCATCCATGTGTGTGTGTGTGTGTGTGTGTCTAATGCACCTTCACAGGGCACAATGTCCACAGACCACCGTCCACTGGCCAATGTCAGTGCCTGTTTTAGATTTTTGAAATAATTAAGCTAACGACCATTTTCTGCTCACTTAATCAATGATACTGTCGACCACTCCATTCAAGACCAACTAGAATACTCAGCGAAACCAATGGCCAAGACAAGACCTAGTCCAAATACCAATCTATGGACTATATATAACTATATATACTAACTACAGTGGTACCTCGCTTAACGAAGGCCTCACAGAACGAACGTTCCGCATAACGAACATGGAAATCGAGTTTTACGTAAAAAAAATGGCTGAATCCAGCCAGATCCGGCCGTGTGTGTGTGTGTGTGTGTGTGTGTGTGTGTGTGTGTGTGTGTGTGTGTGTGTGTGTGTGTGTGTGTGTGTG
>JBBPCZ010162937.1:0-17374 GCA_037974445.1 Brycinus macrolepidotus
CAAGAAAATCAACCAATGGGACGTCGCGGTCGACAAAAATGATTTATAATATACTTTTTGGGGCAAATTATGACAGTACCGGGCCGGCCCAAAAGTGTGCGTCGGCCCACCGGGCATCGCCCGGTACGCCAGATGACCAGTCCAGGGCTGGTTATGGCTGATTGTTGTATATACGCATTGATCAACCATAGCATTTAAACCACCTGCTCCCTCGTGCCACAACAACTCTGACCCATCAAGGCAGGGACTCCACAAGACCTCTGAAAGTGAGTTGCGGTATCTAGCACCAAGACATTAGCAGCAGACCCAGAAATTCCACATCAACCTCAGTAGCTGACCGTTCACCTGTCGCGTAATATATCCCTGTCACGGAGACCGTTCCTATAATACAGGGGAGGGAGGCATGGGCCTGGGTTTCACATGCTGCCGGCATTATGCATCGTATGTGATAGCCTCAAACCAGCTGTCGCGTAACAATCCCACCTTTTTAAAGGTGCCAGTGTAACAAGATAATCGATATTCACTTCGCCTGTCAGTGGTTTTAATGTTGTGGCTGATGAGTGTATAAATTTAAATACATTTTAAGGCTAAGATCCTATCTCAGAACAGTTGTAAACCAATTGTAAAATATCTCAGGCATCAGGAAGCGTACTGAAAAGCATTTCCTGTGATAACTTTCTGTGAGGCACCTTTTAGAGACGTGAAACTCTTCAGATGTCTGGTTCCAGTCACCACCACTGTGAAAAGTACCAACCCAATACGTTTCTCTAGAACAAAGTGAAACAGTTCATCCATTTGTCAGAAATTTTGACTTTAAATTTTGGCTAACTTCAACTGTGATTTATTTATTTAAATATGACTGAATCAGTTCATAATTAGTGTCTGCTGAAGCCTTCCTCTGATGCTGGTTGCTTATGCGTGTGTTTGTGTTGTCAGTGAAAAAAAAAAAAAAAAAAAAAGTGGACCTTGTCCGAGTTTATCACCAGTATTTTACGACCTTGTCAGCACTTCAAGTCAAACTTCCTTGCGGTGAACTTCACGTGTCTGCGCTCTCTTCAGATGCACTGAAAACCTGAAGACAGAACCGAAAGTGAAAGCTGGAACGGACCATATGGTGAGGTGGGCTACATCATGATCCGATTTTATGTTAAATCGTGAAGGTTCTTATTTGAGTGCTACTTAAAGGCTTCAGTTACTGAAGCAAACATGACTTTGACTTGTGACCAGTATGATGAAAAGAACTTCTGTCTGCTAATGTTCTCAGTTGAAGCAGCTCAGGAACATTGGTGAAAGGTAATGTAGAAGCTAAAGGTTTTCACTGGTTTACTATACCAACACTGGGAGGCCTTGCCTTCATAAGTGATGACTGAGCAGATGGTGGACACATAGTGGACGTGTGAGACAGACAGAGATGGCGAAATCAATAGAAAGTGGTGAGTGTAAAAATTAAGCTGAAATAATAAATGTTCTACAATACAGTCAGTTTATTTGTATGGACTACAAATTGAGTTTCATGGAGGAGGCTGTTTTTATGTTCTCTGAGCTTTTCTGATTGTCTTTAGGATGGATATGGCTAAAAAAATGTATCACATTCAGTCTAGGCTTGTGATCACGTAAGACTACTTATTTTGTACAAGGGGTGTGTCGATCTGATACTTAGTATGGGTCTGATATGGGCCAAAATTACTGGATCGAATGTAAGAAAAAGCCTAAACTATCATGTAAATGCTTCACTAAACTTTGAGCAACATTTCTGTTAAGAGAGATACACAAACGAGGACATGTGTAACATAGATGAACAGCAAGGCTCAAACGGTTCCCTACTTTTTACATATGTTGGAATTAAAACACAGGCTCCTGTACCCAAATAGTGTATAATGTGTCTAACATAGTGCCCTTGGCAATTCAGCTATGAGTGCAGAACTCCATAATGGACAAATTGTGCACTATTTGGGTGTAGAAACGTGAGTTTTATAACTTGCACAGAAGAAGTAGAGAGGCATTTCAGATTCATACAAATGCATTATGAACAGCTTAGTTTTCTAGGGAAGGGCAAAATATGGTATTGGATTGGTGTTGATATCGGCAGATCCTTGAGGGTGCGGTATGATTATTAGTCATGGAAAGTAGTATCATCACACCCCTTTTTTTGCCAAAACCATGGAAGATTCAGTTTTTTGTTGTGAATAAAAATACGAAAATGACACGCATTCAAAAAACCCTAATGAACACTGTTGCACATTCATCCAAACTATGACTGTAAAAATGTTACAGACAGTCTGTAATTTAAATTTTGGACAAGATTGAATTAAATAAGGTTATTTATTCAGTGGGAAAAAACATCTCCTTTGGACTTCCCCTTAATTCTTAGCAGTTCTTTGAAGTCGTCTCAGAGATCTCAGCATTGCCCACTAAAATAGACAGATCTGAGTCATTTTTTCCAAGTCTTTATTCATATGTTGTTGTTTTTTTTTCCTTTTATGCATTGCTGAAAATATTATTGTTAAAGAAGCAGAGCAGCTTTCTATAAGAGTTTAGAGAAACTTTATACTGTAAACCATATACTGTAGCTGATTTTTGGATATAGAAAATACTGTTTCTTTTTTTAATTGTTATTTTTCCCAAAGATGAACATGGAGTTCACAATTTGGATCAGAAAGAAATTGCACTGCAACTTGCTGGTCTGAGGTAATATAAGCTCTGATGACTGTATATAAGGGTCATGTAGAGACCTGCAAATGGGCTGGTGCTCATATGAAGGCTGGGGGCATTCATTGGTCAACGGGGTGGGAGAGGGGGTTGGGCTTTTGGGCACGTTAGCATATTCAAACTGTTGAAAATGGAATGTTTTACAAAGACGCTACAGCAAAATATATAATTCCCCCTGCAACCCCCCCCCCCAGTGACGAATTAAACTGTGCTGAGTTTGGTAAAGATGGAATCCTGACACCATTGTACAACGCACTGGGATCAGGAATGACCTACGTCAGGGAGCTGTTCACACCGTCAACGATGTCCACTATCCAGCTAGTGGGTAAGTGTTTGTTTTTTTTAGCAAAAGTTTGTATTAGGGTTGCCACTATTGATGCACTTTATAACAGCAAATACTTAATGTTACTTCATGATAATAAGACAGTTTGAACAAGAACTGAATTATATGGTTGACGATGAAAGTGGTTGACACAGGGTGAAGGTCCTGGGTTTGATTGGGCTCTTTCTGTATACATGTTCTCTCTGTGTCTGTGTGGGTATCTGGTACTATGGTTTCCTCCCAGGGAATGAAATGCACGCCAGGTAGATTGGTGATGTTAAATTGCCCCTAGGCATGACTGTGAGTGTGTTTGTCTGTGTGTCTGCCCTGTGATGGATTGGTGTCCAGGATGTTGCTCCTCCTGTTGCCCCTCCTCCTCAGCGGCATGGTCTCCAGCCCATAGAACATAGCGGGTCTCACTACCATCATGTAAACCTTCCCTGCTGGTAACCATCTGTCACAAATCACTCCACTTTTCGTCACCCTGCCTGCATTCTCTTCTTCACCTTTCTTCTGCACTCTTCGTGACTCTGAAATGTTGACCCCAAGATATTAAACTCTTCCTCCTTCGCCAGCTCTACTCCCTGCATTCTCCTCATTCCTCTGTCCTCCCTCTCATTCATGCACATGTATTCTGTAGTACTACTGACCTTCATTCCTGTTGAGGTGGAGCATTGTAGCCCGTGGGAACTCCTGACTGATCTCATCTATCAACCTGTCCATCACTAGTGCAAACAAGAAAGGGCTCAGAGCTGATTCTTGATGTAATCCAACCTCCATCTTGTATGTTGTTATAAAGCAGCTTTACAGAATCCAGGTTTGAGCCCCTAGTGAGCAAGCTAAAAGTGACAGAGGCAAGGAAAAACTCCCTAAACTGGAGGACGAAATCTCGGGAGGAACCAAGAGTCAAGAGATGAACCCATCTTATTCTGGCTGACCTGTAGAGTAAGAAAAAGATGTCTCTATGGAGATAACTAACAATTGAGATTCTCTACAGCACTAGAAACAACACAGCACTAGGAACAGCAATCTCTGCTGGAGCTTTAGAACATCATTTGCTATTGGATGGGGGGTAGGAGTGCATATGGACTGTCCAAAGCAGCCAAACTAGTCGAGGACACTTGGGCAAGGAATGGAAGTGATGGAAGATCCGGGATGAAGTGGTGACCTGGAGCCCCAATGGTGGTCAGTCAGGGTAGACAGATGAGCAGCAGTTCCCCTTGGAGAAGACAGGCCAAAGAAAGGGGTGAGAGACGATAGAACATGGAGTTAGTTCTGTTTAATTTTATAGGGTACAAATTATAGCTATAAAGAGAGCAAGCCAAGACTCAAGCCTAGCTAGAGAGGGCAAAGCCGAGGATATGAGAGACATGAGAGCACCCTGAGACACTGGCGCCCCCCCACTCCACCGTCAACAAACCAGAGTGGACGCGAGGAGTGGTGGGACGACAGCATCAGTGCCCCAGTTTACTTGAATTCTCTGTGCCCACCACCTCCCAGTCCTACACCCTTCATCTAACGAGAAAAAATACTTACAGAAAGCTTGACTAAACAAGTAGGTTTTCAGCCTAGACTTAAAGACTGAGACTGTGTTTGAGTCTCAAACATCATCCGGAACGAGGGTTTATATGAAAAGCCGCCTCCTCCCTCCTGCTGTAGTTCTCATCATTCTGGGGACCAGTAGGTAGCCAGAAAATTTGATCTAAGTGAGCTTGGAAGTTCGTAGCAAGAGAAAAGTTTACAGAGGTATTCGGGTGCAGGGCCATTCAGGGCTTTATATGTCAATAGTAGAATTTTATAATCAATATGAAATTTGATCAGAAGCCAATGTAGTCTTGATAATATTGGACTAATGTAGTTGAATTTCCTGTATCTAGTGAGGACTCTAGCTGCCGTATTCTGGACTAGTTGAAGCTTATTTAGGTTCTTTTTGGAACAGCCAGAACAGACACTAAGCTGTTACAGTAATCGAGTTTGGAGGTAATAAAGGCATTAGGGATAGTGCACTTCTTAGCTTAGCAATATTTCAAAGATGAAGAAAAGCTATTTTAGGAGTAGCACCTATATGTGAATCGAATGATAGACTGAGATTTTTTTTACAGTTGACATAGGAGAAGCTGAGGAACCAGCAAGATCAGGCCATAAACCTGACAGTTTGTTTCTGGGTTTTTCAGCATTGAGCAAGAGAAAGTCATGTGGCATCCGGTCTTTCATGTCCTTTACGCAATCCTCTTATTTAATTATTTAATCTATGTTTCTTATTTAATTATTTAATCTATGTTATCTTATTTAATCTATGTTTATCATCTGGGTTGGCAGAGATATAAAGTTGGGTATCACCTGCGTAGCAGTGGAAGCTAATCATAAATAATGGCAGCAGGTACAAACTAAACAAAAGAGATCCTAAGACTGAACCTTGTGGGACTCCTTTCACACTTACAAACTGATAGTGGTCAGTCAGGTATGATCTAAACCAGGATACGGCTGTCCGTGTGACTCTGACCAGGTTTTCTAGTCTGTCTGAGAGAACAAAGTGGTCAGTGGTGTCGGATGCCACACTAAGATCAAGCAAAGTCAGCAGACAATAAAAGATCATATACTATCTTTACTAGGGCTGTTTGATGCTGTGATGAGCCCGGAACCCAGATTGCAATCTTTCATATATTTGATTCTTATGCAGAAGACCTGTTGAGCCACGACTTTCTCTAAAATCTTACACAAAAATGGTAAATTAGAAATTGGTCAGCAATTTGAGAGCTCACATGGATCAAAATTTGGTTTCTTTAACAGAGGCTTAATAACTGCTAATTTAAAGGCTTTTGGTAAATGACCAATGCTAAGTGATAGTTTATTATTGCTAAAAGAGGCCCTGGTAAGACTTTTTTAAGCAGGAAATGAATCAAGTGTGCTGATAAAAGATTTTGAGTTCTGCTTGTTGAACTGGATTAAAAGATGCAAGCTTATCTGCTACAGCAGATTTGCATTACCTGTATCAGGCAGCAGACATGGTGGAGTAATACTTCTAATTTGAATTTCTTGTCTAATGACTTCAAATTTATTGTTGAAATAATCCATAAATTCATCACATACTATAGTTTGCATGTACCTGTGATTCTATACCTCCCTGATGCGTAGTTAGTTTAGAAATTGTACTGAATAGAAACCTAGGATTATTTTGTTAGATTCGACGGGAGACAACAGATAGGCTGAGCATGTCAGCGTAAGCACTCTGCTATAGTCTCTAAGGTTCTCCTTCCAGACGGAGTGGAAAGATTCCAACTTGGTTAATCGGCATTTGCGTTCTAATTTTCAAACATTTTGCTTTAGGGCGCAACTTTGATCATTCCTCCAAGGAGCAAGCTTTTTCTGTCTGATTCATTTATGTCCTAGAGGTGCAATATTATCTAATGTGGATTCTCTAAGCATTTGGTTAGGTTATCTAAGTCTGCTGGACCTGATACAGAGCCAGCTCGGGTTGATAAATCTGGGAGGTTTTCAATAATACTAAGAGCTGTGGTGAATGCTATTGTATGGCTAAAACAAAAGGGAGGACATGTACCTACATTATGACTAAGCTAAAGCTCATATGTAATGAGGTAGTGATTTAAGATTACTGTGGTCTGGGGAAGAATAGATATGTATTCGACATTAACACTAAGAGTCAGGATTAAATGAAGAGTGTGACCGCAGTAGTTAGTAGACCCTGTTACATTTTGAGTAGAGCCTACAGTATCTAGAATTGAAGCCAATGTAAATTTCAGTACATTGCATTATATTAAAATCTCTAACAATAATTAATTAATCAATGTGTGCTGCTAGCGTTTGCTAGGAAACAATTAATTTCTCATAAGGACTCTGAATAAGGCCCCGGTGGTCTGTAGACAGTAATTAGAGAACAAGAGGTATAATTAGTATGTAGAGTAGTTATGTTTAGAAAAACGGTTTCAAAGGAAGTGAAGGTAAAACCTGTTTTCTGATTAATACCTCCGGCACTTTTGTGAATGGTTCCTGTGCCTCTCCCTCAACCACTTAGTCTAGGATTGCATATGAATTCATAGCCTGTGGGCGTGACCTCATTTGGAACACTTTGAGTTTTTCTACTGTTCTGTTTAGTTCAGGTGCAAGGCAGCTAGCAGACGGTCGGTTTAGCCAGTCTGTCTGCTGCCTGGCCTTGGTGTTGGTTTGTCAGCAGTGACTGTTTAACCTGCACTGCCAGCTACCTAACAGTCTGTGTGCTATGCTGCAAGAAATGAGAGCAGCACCCTCCCACAAGGGGTGGATACCATCCTGAGCCAAGAGGCCAGGTTTTCCCTAAAATTTGGACCAATTGTCAATAAAACCCACATTGTTTTTAGAGCACCTCTTAGACATCCAGCAATTCAACGCCCACCGCCTGCTGTAGGCTTCTGGGCCATGCCGCATTGGGATGGAACCAGAGCATATTACAGCATCCAACATCGTCTGGGCTAATTTATGTACCTCTTTAACGCTATTCTTAGTAACCTCTGACTGCCGCAGACGAATTTCATTAGTCCCTATATGAAACATTATCCTGTCAGACCTAAGGCTAGCTTACATGTTCAGGTTCCCTGTAATGTCAGGCACCCTGGCTCCCAGTATACACCAAACAGTAGCTGGGTCAAATAATTGAATCACTTATACCTGACCTCTAACTGAGAAACCTTCACCGTCAAAGACGAAACTAACTGACACTTCTGACAAATAAAATCTCCACTATTACTCTAGATGGAGAAGGAGGACGAACAAAACATGCAGCACTCAAGGAACAGACAAGGAGCTCATTGCCCTCCATACTGCTACTTATGTTACTTTTCTGTCAAATCTTTTCTGAGTCAGTGGTTTTGTGTTGTTGACAGACGAAACGCCAAAAAGTCGAGCAGTAGTGACAGCAAACAGGAAATCATACAATACCACAACTCCTCTCTAGACATCCGGTCATATGCTCTCTCTGAATCCACAAAGACACAGTGCAACTCCTTCTGACCTTCTCTGTACTTCTCCATCAACAGCTTTTCCATTTTTCATCCTCTTCATAGATGTCCTTGCTTCCTCTTTGCTAATCCTCTGCACTTCCTGATTCACTATCCTCACACCTCTCTTCCTCACTTTCTTGTGCTACCCCAGTGGCTAGGTTATAATTACCTATATAAACTGTAAACTGTATATACTATTTTATTTTACCTTAATGTTCAGTACTTTATGGCTTTCTTAGTCATTTTCAAATCATCCAAAATGTTTCATTTTTCTATTTTTATGTTCATTTTTGTCCCATTCATTTTCTGAAAGCTGTGAAGTTGCATAGGACTTTCATATTATAATATTTGTATACACTGGTCTGCATCCAAATAGATATTATATTGCTAAAAACATTGATTCTACACTATTGAACACTAATGTATGTAAGCATTGTCACAAATACAGATGAAAATACTGATACAAAGTCTGATAAAAAATTCCTAAGAATCAGAAGCGTTCAGAATATCACGAATGATCCAAAATGTTTCTTTTCATGCCCTGGGACCTTTTCTGTCCTGTACTGAGTGAGATATCTTATCAGCTAGAGAAAACAGTTCCAGGAGCATCTGTCCTTAGTGTATGGTTTAACATGACTCACTTAAACGTAAAGGTATGTTCTGTGAAAGATTTTGCTGCGGAACTGTTCAGTGTAGTAATCTAAGGTTTTATTTATTTCAGCGAGGTCAGAAACAGGTAGCCTAACATCCAAAGCATGCCCTTGGAAGAGCGGCACGGAGTCCCGTGAGTGAATCCAGTAAATATTTTAATTTGTTTGGATTTTTTTTTCAATGGCATGTAATGAATAGTTCATTTTTTAGGGTCAAGAAGCATTTGTAAAACTTGCTCAAGTGTAAAGGTAAGCTCTGAATCGCAATCCATGTTTTAGTTAATTTTATTTGAAATCCAGATCATATGACTTAATGGTTAATGCATGACTTAATGGTTAACTGTATGGTTGATTGGGAAATGATTGTTAATCTCATGTATATTGTAAATACATAAAATAATTGCAAAATAATTCATTGCAACTTTTAAGAACATATAACAAGCTCTTTCATGTTTATAAGCCCAAGATCATGTTCTGAATAAGGTTAAGTAATAAAATGATGATGAGGGAATGCATTTTGTAATGACACTGACTGACTTTAAAAACATTTATTTTGTCATCGGGTTACATATTAGGTTAGTTAAAAGCAAAACAAATGTTAAGGATATGTATGTAAACTTAGACATGTATTTTAAGTAAACAGAAAATAAACTTACTTTTTGTGATCATCATGATTTATGCATGTGATCTTTATGCTTTTATTTAAAGACAGCATGTTTCCTGAATGATTATATCCAATTTTATTTATCATTCCAATTCGGGAGATATTCATCAACAGCTGATTAGAGCTCTCCTAAGAAGTAAATGAAAGACATTTTTGCTTTGCTGATTTTAAGCAGTCTCCTATCCAGGACTCACTGGAATGGACAACCGTTGAACCTGAAACCATGACCACCCTAGAACATGTAGAGTACAGGTACTGTATTACACACTTTGGTCCATTTTGCTGCAGATCAACACAAATTCTGTTTCAGTGTTCTAATCTTCTAGACTAATCTTCTTTATGTCAGTTACTCTATAGGATTATTAGTAAGCATTAAAAGTCCATTTTCTGTTGATGATAAAGAGATCATTATTTTACTGATGATTTTCCAAGCTTTAGCTAAGAAACCCTCTATGTTCAGCACATTTTTTTATCAGCCCAAATTTAATTGATTAATTTAGTCTCGTATTTAGTTGATGGAGCTCTATTGACCAATAAAACATTTTGACTGATAATGCAACATTTGAACCATGCATGCAAGTTTCTTAATCCACAATGAAGTCTGTAGGTCTGTACTTGGGATATTTGGGTTGCCAGCAAGTCAAATTTCAAAATAATCGAAAAAAGTAATACCTATCAGGGCTCGCACCTAACCAACTATTAGAGAAGAAACAATGCATGTGAATAATATGTTGTCTGATGAGCTTAGTGTGCCTAGTGAATTGTGCCTAGTGAAATGAAAATGTGTCTGAAAAACTACATATTTCTAGCTAAAAAACTTCCTTCATTTCAAATACTATCTTTTTATCTGTCATATTTATTTAAATAATCCATATTCGGTGTTACTTTAAGCATGGTAATATTCAATTCCGACCTTATTCTCCAGGACCACTGTTGCACCAGGGAGTTATGAGTGCCGATACACTGGTCTCCGTTGGAAAAGCTCCTGTCAAGTTGAACTGAAATATCATGTGAGTGACTGGGAACAAGTCTGTGAATTTCTGGAGGTGGTCCGTTTTCAGCCCTGTGGCCCGTTAATGGACATTACTGTCATCTATGGGGAGCTCACTGCTGTGCATCTACCACACTTTCTCTGTTTAGGTAATGTATACGTCTTGTCAATAATGTAAATAATAGCATCAAAATGCACTAATTTCCTGAAAGCACAGAACATACTTTGTGATACTTTCTTCAGGTTCATCGCCTTCCATGCAGGATGAAGTCAGAGTTCTTCATGTAGAAGACAGTGGAGTCTCTTTAGAGGGATGTGAGTTATCTCGCTTCGGTGCACAACTACTTGACCCAACCTTCTCACCAAAGGGTGTTCTTGTCAGAAGTGGCTTCCCTGTGAAAGCCCACTGTGAAGTACTGATCTACTGCACTTCCATTGCTCACCTGACCCTTCATGTCTACCTGATTCCAAGCGATTTAAAAATGAGAGAGGTGAGGATGGTAACAACTTGACATCAGTCAGGCGTGGAGTATAGCTGGGTCTGTAAATGAGCATGTGTTTTCTCTGTAGTCTGTCCAGAAACAGGAGAATGGCAGCATAAAGATCCCAAAGCCAAAGCCAGATAGCTCACTACAGATGAAGAATCGTTACACGCTAAGCACATCCTGCCCCTCCCAAATCAAACCTCAGGTAATTTTACTGTTTCACTATAAACTGAACAGAAGCACTGTTGTAGTGTTCACGTTTTATCATGGTATCCACACCAGTTTTCTGTGGAATTGGTTTTAATCTTCTGGTGTTTTTACTCTCTACTGGGAGAACAACATGAATTACAGCGCTTCTTACTTATAGTATCCTGAACCTCATGTTTCAGGGGACAGCATGAGTGTATAGGGCCAACTGGCTCTTACCAAACATAACTGGAGAAAAAAAAAACATGCTCTTAAAAATGGTCATGTTTAGTATTTGACTACAGATTCTCTATTGTGCAAACGCTCAACACACACTTTCCAGTATGTGACCTGCTAAATTGCAGTAATTACTGCATTGCCGTAATTTTCAGTTATTGCCTAACTGAAGGTCTTTCCGTATTTTCTATTTTGTTTTCAGCTACTCTGGGTTGCCAGAACATTCCACTCTCTGCCCCTGAAAAATTCTGCATTGGTAGTATGTTTGGGGTTATTGTTCTGATAAAAGGAGAAACATTTAATAAGATATGAGGAACGTGCTTGTGTATTCGGATATGATGCTTCCATACACTTCAGAATTGAATTTTCTCTGTTGCTGTGGTCAGTAGTCACATTATCAATAAAGACACATAGGCTAGTTAAACTATTCGCCATCATGCTGGTGTTATCTTTATGGTCACGTCTATGCCTGCATCCTAGAGCAGTGTTTCTTAAACTGATACTCAGTCATTGACTACTCTGGTCCTAGGTGTGAGCTTTTTGCAGTAAGCTTGTCTCAGTTAAGTGAAGTGATCTGGACAGGCTATGATGCTTAGACCGATCTTGAAAATATGCAGAAGCAAGGTCACAAAGGGTTTTAAAGGTCATAGGCAAGACTTTGCAGAACTTAACAGGAAGCCAGTGTAGACTGGAGTAATATGATCTTCTCCAGGTGAGCACATGAACTTCCACATTCTGAACTAGTTGAAGCCTGTTAAAGACAGCAAGACAACCTGTCAGTCACACATTACAGTTGTATAATCTGGAAAAGCATGAGCTAATTTCTCAGCATCTTGTAGAGAGGAATCAAATGATAAATCTAACGATAAATACAGAGTTACAGAAAGGTATCTGACTACGTTTGATAGAAAAACCCATAAAATTGATTAAGAAATTATAACCTTATTTCAAGTGGAACCCCAGCAGATACACTCGATGTAGGAAGGCAAAGTTCAAAGATCTCTATCAATATTTAATATGCTTCATTCATTCATGCACTGGGTTATGAAATGGTAAATGGATTTGTCTACTTATGCAAAACATTTGACTGCCTTTCAGAAGCAGATCATTCATGAAAGTGATCAATAATTTGCAAAAAATTAGACTTGCTCAGTCAGTCAACCAATATCTGAATGCAAATTTTCTGAAAAACATCTGATTCAAACTCACAAATTGTTATGTGTTGTGGGGGTCTCTTGGTACACATGTAGAGTTGGTGGTCCCTAAAATGTATTTTAAAAAAAATACTTGTCTATATTAATGATCTTGGTTCTAGGTGTGGTGCTGAATGATCAGTGGTGCTGATTGTATCATCAGTGTTCAGCTGTTTTGTTTATAATGTAGATTTTAAGTCTTAGTCTTCAGTGTCCCTCTTTCTCCGCAGAACTTGAAACTGAGATACACTAGCCAAACCCCAAACTTTTTTGAAGTGTACATTAAAGACGCAAAAGACGACTTTCAACTGCTTTTAATGAATGAAGAGAAGGAGACAGTGTGGGAAGCTGACATACGATCAGCTGAGTACAGTAGGAATCACTGTTATGTTGGTAAGAAAACTTCAGTTATCTCTATAGCTTCATTTAACTGACTCAACCAATGAAAGAAAGTATTTCACCCTTCATTCTCTACAGATAGTTTCATCCAGTCTACTTGCTCATCTGGTAAGTCAAATGTCACACAGTATTTTAAAAGTTTGGTCAAAGTGGTCTCCAGTGGTCTTTAATAGTATACACCCTGACATCAGCAGTTAAAAAGTTGTTATATGTTCTTTTTCTTCTGTAAGTTTAGCTATGATAAACATTGTTTTTTCAGTATTCATTTGTTACAAATGTAGATTGGGGGCGATTGGCGACGGATGAAACAAAACACAATATTTGTCACAGCGAGGGACAGAACAAAAACTTAATTTTTGTTGACGGGCGATGGGTGGGGGTGTGATTAGGGACAGATGAAACAAAAATATTTGTCGGTGGGGAAACAAAACGAGTTGATGGTCATCTTCATCTTTTAACTCATTTCTTCACAGGTATTCACTTTGTGGACGTACACAGAAAGAGTCTCATTCAGAGAGTTAAGCTGGTGGAACCCATAGCAGATGATCTTTACACACACATCAGTGAAGAAAAGCATTCCAAAATCACCAGCGCTAAATCAAGCCAGGACAAAATGAGAGCCATTTATGATGCACTGCTTTCAGGCGGGCAAACACTTAAGGGTATTTTTTTGCAAAGTTTGCAACAAAATGAGCCTGATCTTGTCAAAGAGCTTTCCCAGCCCTAACAAGCTCTGGTATTTTTTGCCTTCTGTAAAGTTACCATTTTGGCGATGCATGGCTTTGGTAAAGAGAGAGAGAGAGAAAGAGAGAGAGAGATAGAGAGAGAGAGAGATTGATTGATTGATTGATTGATTGATTGATTAGAGGACATCTGTAATTCTAACTGTAATTCATACTGACTGTTAATGCATCTTTTAGTCAATATATGAATTAGGAGATTCTAGTTAATAGAAATCTGTATTACTGTCATATTGCCATAAATTATTCACTAACAGAAGTAACAACAATGATAATAAGACCAAGTGTTTCTCAGGTAACAGGTCTAATTGCCTATTAGTAAATCTCAAAAATGTATTATACATTTGATTGTTTTTAAGTATTTTCATTAGAAAATTATTCACATTAGTGGCTGATCTTCCATTTGTACTCTGTTTCAGAGTTCAGTTATGATTCACTGTAATAATGCAAGCACACATCAGTAACTACTCATACTGCTATTAGCTTTTCTTATGACGTAACTTATGACGCCATGCAAATGTTGACACTGGTGCAATTTTGCACTTAGATTTAGAATCATGATGAAGCCAGTGAAATATTCTGGTGTAGGCCATTTCTGTGGTCCTGCACTGGCTGCTATTTGAAGACCAAGTTTGCAATACTACAATGCTATATATGCTCAAAACTGTGAACAATGCTTCAAATGTACTCACATAATATTTTTTGACTATGCACCAACAAATATGAACAAAAATCTATATATTCATAAGAGCACCACCAAACAATAACATTTGTACGTTGTCACAAAGGCTCTTGTTAGAAATTAGAGATTTGAGACAAACCATTTTCGATTCCTGACAATTATGGCTGTCCCTCTGTTGGACTTTCAATTTCTCCATAACTTTTCAGTGGGAGCCCATACAAGCATCTTCACCTTCCTTTATAGAAAGCAGTCTTGAATTATTGTAACTGAATGTTTTGGCCTCATTGCCTTGTTGAAACATGCATCTTCTCTCCTTTCTTGGATGTCCCTGGAGTGCAGTCTGTATCCGTGCAGGCTTTTGTCACACACATAACCTGGTGTACAAATCTTTGTGTTACATTTGTTGCCAGCTAGTGGTTACTGGTGGTATTGCTACATTTGATGACCAGAAAAAAATTGTTCAATGCAATGTGACAAGTATAGCAAGCTAACTGACTAATTTACACAATGCAAGAATGTGCAGTTAACTGGCTGTTAATTTACCCACTGATTGTGTCACTTTAGCCATCATTGTAACAACTGATTTGGGAGATTTTGTAGGAGCCGCCACTGCTGAAAATCTTTCTCCAGTGTCACTATAGAGACATGAAAGTCTCAGTCACTATTCTTAATAAAATTTGGAAAAAAGTCAGACGTCTCAGTTTCGGTTATTTTATTGCTGTGTTTGTTCTCATCTTCTCCAGTGAACTGGATAAATAAATAAACCAAGGATACACCAATCTAACATTTGTTATTTATTTCTAAGGTCCTGGGTTCAATTCCCGGACAGGGTTTGAGCGAAGAGTGACCGTTTGAGTGAAGTTTTCCCTGTGCCTGTGTGGGTTTCTGCTGGGAGCTCTGGTTTCCTCCCACAGTCCGAAGAAATGCACGTCAGGTGGAGTGGAGCTGCCAAATTGCCCCCTAGGTCCATTGCAGAGCGTATCAGCCAGCTTGTACAGTTTATCTGCTTCTCGCCCAGTGACTGCTCCAACAGCAACTCCACGTGAACCTGGTCAAGGATAAGCGGCCTTGATAATGAATGAATTTCTTTTCCTGAAATGACAAAAAAAGCACAAAGTCTCTACACACAAATATTGACAGCACACAGCTGGGTTTTATTAGTGAAAGCTTTTAGATTAGTTATACGTGATTATAAAAACCACTAAGCTCCTCTATCCGGCAGATGCTGCCATGGGATTTTAGGATACGGTCAAATCCTTCTCCTCTAAAACCTTAACACCATGTTTTTTTTGGCAATAAAGGTTATTAGTAAAATAAAAGGTCATTTTGATTACAATAAAAAGGCATTAATCTCAGTGCTTCTTGGAGAACAGGTCATAGATGGCATTTGTTGCATTTTTTTTTAGCTAAACACATGCATAACCTTGCTTACATCTAATCTAGCCCTAGACCTTCACATATTTTCCTCTGGCAAGGTTCACATATGAGCTCAATACCACAGAAACTTTTGTGCTACTTTCGAATCAGTGTCCTGCATGAAGAAATCAGCACGTTATTGGTCGTGCATTGGCATTGCTTGTTGGTGTAATGTGTTGGGGGAGGGTTCTTGGTTGTGGTCTTTTTTAGGTCAGTTTCAATGCACCATCACTAAAACACACACTCTTTGAAGAAAATGAGGCCAGGGGTAAGTTTTTAGAAATGTGTCACGTTGCCACAGTTTGAATTAACATGCTATGCGTAGTAAGATGCTTTTCATTCTATTATGCTTGGATACGCACCAGACATACACAGACCCACAAAGAACGAGCATGAGGAAGAGGTGCTATACCAGTGTCTCCCAATACATTGATCAAGGGGCTTGTGTTACAGCATACAATGCCACAAAATGGACGGTTCTTTAGAGAATTTTTTTTTAAACAGGGGTACACATTAGTTAATAGTCATTTTGAATTTTGCTACCTCAAAATATTAGATCTGAGTTGACCATATCTCAAAAATGCTGCCATTTTAAAATGGTATGAGAAGGTCCACAAGTTGAGATGGTTGGTTAGTCTGAACTGTTTTACCGAGAGTCAATGTTAAGCCTGTTAAAGTTTCTAGGCGAAATAATCATAAAGCCTAGACTTCAGCGAGCATATACTTCCTATCCAAACAGCATGCTAGCCTGTTGTTTTGCCTGCCTGTTTTAAACTCTGTCCATCAGACTGTTTTTTTTTTTCTTTAAATGAAAGGCAGGGCTGGCCTGATGCAAACTAAGTTCTTGCTTAGACTCTTGCTTAGACTCCCTGTGGCCACCAGAGGCCCCTCAAAGCCACAAGAGAGCCAGAGAACTCTTTTTTTTGGGGGGGGGGGATATGTTAAGTCAATGGTGATGATGCATTTGCATGCACACTGTAAGAACCGTGAGAACAGTAACACGTATAAGCTCCAAACAGGACATATTCATCTTTTTGCCATATCCCCCACCCCTAGTTCAAGTAGAAGTATAAGATACTGGCTTATTTCAAGACCTGTGCCTGGGTCAGAAAAAAAATATTGGGTGGGAGTGATGGGCAATCTTCAAGTAGGATATAATGTGCCAAGCCCCAAATCATGTCATTTGAAGAACAACACATTCAGAGACCAACTGGCTGTATGTCATGATGTGTCATTATAATTCATCCACCTGACTATGTAGTGCAGGGGTGTCAAACTACGGTCCTGGAGGGCCGGTGTCAAGCACAGTTTGATGATTCTCCTTCTCAAACACATTCAGTAAACCTGACAATTAACTGGCGAGGTGAACCTGGTGTTTCTGAGCAGGGAAATCTCCAAAACGTTCTGGACCACGACCCTCCAGGACTGGAGTTCCACCCCCCTGATATAGTGAGTCTTGTGAGTTTTCGCAAATATACTGTGAGGCCATGAGAGCAGAAGAGGTTTGTGGCAGGGGAAACAAAGGAAGGAAGGGGCGTGTGTGTTCACTTCTTCTGTGTTGAGTTACCGACAGCTTCTGAAAGCTTCAGCCTTCAGCTGTTACAGACACAATGAGAGAGAGAGAGAGAGAGAGAGAGAGAGAGGGGGGGGGGGGGGGGGGAAAGACAGAAAGAGTGAGAGAGAGAACAAAAAAAAGAGGGGAACCA
>JBBPCZ010162947.1:0-10413 GCA_037974445.1 Brycinus macrolepidotus
GGGACCACCAAGTTTAAAAGTGAGCGCTTCAAAGGAAGAAAATTCATCAGAAGGTACTTGATGACATTTTAAGCTCTAATAGGGTCTAGAACAGTGTGAATGGGGAGATGGTTCTAGAACAGTGTGAATGGTAACAGGGTCTAGAACAGCGTAAATGGAGAGAGCATTCTAGAACAGTGTGAATTAGTAAGTAAATGCGTTTTGTGTTTTCAGGTTGGTATTAGTGTTGACCTGGCCCCTCAGAGCTTAGTGCTGGACAGTCAGTAGCAGCAGAGACTGACGAAGAACCCACAGCTTAGGCGGAAATAACAAAGCCACCAACTTTACTCTTTTTTTTTTCACCTGCTCTATGGCAGTGGCGTCTCTATGGTGACGTGTCTGGTATTTGTTATGTGTTTGTTGCCATGCCTGGCTCAGCATGCAGAGCGGTTTGGCCCAGCCACACATGGGCCATCTCAAATCGCTCTGATCCTGGGGCAGGCACTCAGAGAAGAAGAGAAAAATGAAAGTGTGTCGGGCCGAGGGTGAGAGCATGTGTGAAAGAGTGTGGAGGCGTCAGCGGCTGCCAGCATCAGCTACCAAACTGTGATCGTGGCAGGCTTTGGAGTGGGAGACATTGTTATGGCAACCGAGTTACATAAGATGGGCTTGCCTGGGTTACCAGTGTAGGGATTCAAAGTCCTTAAAAAAGCAGGAGATGAAAACAACGCGCATGTTAAAAATAATTTGTTCATTAACCATTGACCTGGGACGTGTGCATCTGAGCAGTTCTTCGCTGCTGATGTTGCGCTATATGTTCTTCATATGGTTTCAGTAGGTCTGCATTTTTGACTGTTCTCTTAGACTCTCTTTCCCTTTCAGGAGCTCCAGCAGCTGGAGGACATTCCTTCAAGACCGTGGATTCTGAGCGAGTCGCAGAGATACTCCCGAGCAACTGAACTGAGCTCCCCTCTACTCTCAAGCGACAGTTCTGCCCTCTCTGGAACTCCAAATAACTAGGCAACAATGACCCTCCTAAGGTCATGGTGCCCTGACCCACAGATCTTCAATAAACACCAATGTTCTAATGTCGGCTTTTTACTGTTCTGTAATAAAATAAAAAAATTAAAAAATCTGACAAGCCAAATGAGCCTAGAGCATTCCTATAAAATTCTAGAACAGTGTGACTGGGAGGAAATGTTCTAGAACATTGTAAGTGGGGAGAATATTCTAGAAAAGCAGGAATGGGGGGAAATATTCTAGAACAGTGGAATATGCTAGAAAATATTCTAGAAATTTGGAAGGGGGTATATCTATACTGTAACTGGTCTTCCCCCAGTCACACTGTTCTAGAATATTCTGCCAATACTGTTGTAGAATGTTCTTCCCATTCACACTGTTCTAGAAACTTTCGCCCCATTCATATATTGTAGAATGACATGGATGGGCAAGAACATTGTAGAAAAGAGAATAGAACAGGAAGAACATTGTAGAACAAGTAATACATCAGGGACAACATTGCAGACCAGTGAATAGAACGTGGAAATTGTAGATGAATAGAAAAATGAGAACATCACAGAACAGTGAATAGAACATGAAGAGCATTGTAGAACAGTGAATATAACAACGATAATGTTGTAGATCAGTGAATAGAAAAGGGTGAACGTTAAAGAACAGTGAATAGAACACGAGTGTTGTAGAACAGTGAACAGAACAGTGAGAATGTTATAGATCAGAGAATATAAAGGGAGAACATTACAGAACAGTGAATAGAACAATAGAAAATGTTGCAGATCCGTGAATAGCAAAATGAAAACATCATAGAACGGTGAATAGAACATGTAGGGTGTTGTAGAACAGCGAATAGAACAGTGAGAATGTTGTAGAACAGTGACCAGAACAGGGAGAGTATTGTATTGTAGAACAGTGAATAAAAAAGGGAGAACGTTATAGAGCAATGAATAGGACAGGGAGAACATTGTAGAACAGTGACTAGAACACGGAAAACATTATAGAACATGGAAAATGAGTGAATGGAAAAATGATAACATTATAGAACACGAAGAGTGTTGTAGAACAGTGAATAGAGCAGTGAGAATGTTATAGATCAGTGAATATAAAGGGAGAACATTACAGAATAGTGAATAGGACATGGAAAATGTTGTAGATCAGTGAATAGAAAAATGAGAACATTATAGAACAGTGAATAGAACATGGACAATGTTGTAGAACAGTGACTAGAACAGGGAGAGTATTGCAGAACAGTGAATAGAAAAGGGAAAAGTTTGTAGAGTAGCGAATAAAACAGTGAGAACATTGTGGAACGGAATAGATCGGGGAGAACATTGCAGAACAGTGAATAGAACATGGAAAATGTTGTAGGTCAGTGAGTAGAAAAATGAGAACATTATAGAACAGTGAATAGAACATGGAAAATGTTGTAGAACAGTGACTAGAACAGGGAGAGTATTGCAGAACAGTGAATAGAAAAGGGAAAACGTTGTAGAGCAGCGAATAGAACAGTGAGAACATTGTGGAACAGGGAATAGATCGGGGAGAACATTGCAGAACAGAGAATAGAACATGGAAAATGTTGTAGGTCAGTGAGTAGAAAATGAGAACATTATAGAACAGTGAACAGAACATGGAGAACATTGGAGAGCAGTAAATAGGACTTGCAGAGTGTTGTAGAACAGTGGCTACAACAGGGAGAACATTGTAGAACAGTGACTAGAACATGCAGAGTGTTGTAGAACAGTGAACAGAACAGGGAGAACACTGTAGAACAGTGAATAGAACATGATGAGCCTTATCGAACAGTGACTAGAACAGGGAGAGCATCGTAGAACAGCGAATAGAACAGGCGGAACGTTGTAGAGCAGTGAATAGAAAAGGGAGAACAATACAGAACAGTGAATAGAACATTGTTGAACATTGACTAGAACAGGGAGAGCTTTGTAGAACAGAGAACAGGACAGGGAGAACATTGCAGACCAGTGAAATATCAAAGAGAATGTTGCAGAGCAGTGAATAGAAAAGGGAGAACAATATAGAACAGTGACCAGAACAGGGAGAGCACTGTAGAACAGTAACTAGAACCAGGAGAACATTGTAGAGCACTGAACACCCAATGATGTTTGTATTCACACTGTTAAACTACTACAGTTAATATAGTTCATGAGTGTCAGTATATAGAGCAGATTGTGTGAAGAGTCTGGATTCCCAGGCAAGGATTAGGGCTAGTCCTGGGATTCACCACTGAAAGTCCTTTGTAATCTAAGAGAAGACTTAATCTAGTGCCAGGAATCCAGCTTACCAAACTTCCCAGAGTTTCCCATCGATCCTGGACTCTGAGGCAGAAGAAGTAATTATGTACGACTGTGGCCCGCCCCATCTGTGACCTTTTGGCTGCCCACATGCCAATTATAGTCCGCAATCCTCCTCTCTGAGAACACTTTGCAAAATGCACCAAAACCAAGAACCCCGAGAGGAACGTTCACACGTAGCCCAGCGAGAAAAACAACTCTTAATTTCGGTTCCGACCACAAGCAGTAGGCCCAATTAGTTAAAAATAGAATGCAGTCTTTTCCGAAAGGCCAAGAAACAACAGTTCCCACTCTGTGTCGTATATCTGTGTAGGGGAACAGTTTTACGTTCCTCCATCTCCTTGGCCGACACCGGTTCAGACATTCCAGCCCTCTTCAGCTGAACATGAGAGCGAGTCAATGTTTTGATTTATCAGTTGTTCTACCTATCCAGTGATGCGGGAGCTGGAAGGTCGCGGGAGTGAATCAGTCCAGATAAAAAAACATGATGCTGGAATCTCAGGGCTGGCCCGAGCTCTCGTCTGGGAATGTGGAAACTCTCGTTCGGCGGTGGAATGCATTTTTATGCAGCCGTCTTATGGATTTGACCAAAACAGTGACAAAAGGAAGGAGGCAGTGGGGCAGCGATGGTGAGCAGAACATGTGACTCAGTGTCCTCCAGCATGGCGGGGGCTCGGGTGATGAGTACTCTTATCTGCTGTGTAACACTGGAATTACACTGGAGTCCACTGTGTTATTATATTATATAACATGGGTATTACACACACAATAAAATAAACACGTGGGACAGATATTATAAGCCTCTGTGTCTGTCTGTCTACCTTTCTATATATCTATCTATCTATCCATCTATCTATCCATCTATCTATCTATATATCTGTCTATCTATCTGTCTATCTATCTATCTATCTATCTATCTATCTATCTATCTGTCTATCTATCTGTCTGTCTGTCTGTCTGTCTGTCTGTCTGTCTATCTATCTATCTATCTATCTATCTATCTATCTATCTATCTATCTGTCTATCTCTGTTGAATAAGCATTACAGATTTGTTTTTAGTGCAGTGCTGATGTCTGTTGTTCTGGATGATGTTCAGTAATGGTTAGTACTGACATCTATTCTGGATGATGTTCAGCAATGGTTAATACTGATGTCTGTTGTTCTGGATGATGTTCAGTCAGGGCTGGCCTGAGCTCTCGTCTGGGAATGTGGAAACTCTCGTTTGGGGGTGGAATGCATTTTTATGCAGCCGTCCTATGGTATCTACTGATATCTGTTTTGGATGATGTTCAGCAATGGTTTGTGCTGATGTTATGGTAAGTACTGATATCTGTTGCTCTAGATGATGTTCACTAATGGTTAGTACTGATGTCTGTTGTTCTGGGAGAAGTTAGTACTGATATCTGTTGATCCAGATGATGTGCAGTAATGGTAAGTACTGATATCTGTTGCTCTAGATGATGTCCAGTAATAGTAAGTACTGATGTCTTTTGTTCTGGATGAAGTTCAATATTGGTTAGTGCTCATATCTGTCGTTCTAGATGATGTTCCGTCATGGTTAGTACTGATGTGTGTTGTTCTGGATGGTACTGAGGTCTGTTGCTCTAGATGATGTTCAGTAATGGTTGGTATTGATGGCTGTTGTTCTAGATGAAGTTCAGTAATGTTAGTAATAACGTCTGTTGTTCTGGATGAAGTTCAGTAATGGTTAGTACTGATGTATGTTGTTCTGGATGAAGTTCAGTAATGGTAAGTACTGATGTCTGTTATTCAGGATAATTGACGGTTTTAAGTACTGATGTTTTTTGTTCTGGATGATGTTCAGTCATGGTCAGTGCTGATGTGTTTGGCCGCTGTTAACAATGGCCAAATATCTGCAGGCCTTTCTTCATTTTTATTTATTTTTTTTTAATGTGAGAAAAGTTTATTTTTCACTTTCTCTCCAAGATCTCTCCCGAAAGACAACTCTTGACATGCTGTTATGTGCTGGAAGAAATCCTGGAAACTGGAGACCTTGCTGTCTGTAAAAAAAAAAAATCCAAGAGCACAAACGGAGCGCGAGTAGAGTGCCTTCTCTCTTACGCTATCACTGAGACAGAACACCAAGTGCCTGTTTCCTGCTCAGCCGAGGCCTGGAACTGTCAAACGGTCAAACTTTTTGGTAGCAGATGTCATAGATGGACCAGAAACTCTTGGAGGAAGTCCACTCTGCCCACCCCAAACCCTCACTGCTTTTAATCCCTGGAAAAGTTCCAGCCATGAGTTCACAGCGTAGTAGTAACAGACAGGGTGTTGCCCAAACACACGATTCCCTGCTAAACATCTGGAAACGTCAACAACACGAACAGCTGCAGTGGCCATGCTGCAGTTTCTTGACAAAGTTCTTTTGATTTAACCACCGACGCAGTTATTTCTCAGAAAAGAAGAACTTTTAAATGCCCTCCAAAATAGCATTGTGTTTGTGGAATGGCATAGTCGAGCGTTTCGTAGTCGGTGGAGAGAGCTGTGTTTTAAGTGTTAAATATAGAAATCGGGTTGGTGCGGCGTTTTCTGCCTTCCTTCCTCATTTTGGTGATCTTCCTCACACACACACACACGCACACACACACTCACTTGTTTCAATACAGTGAAAACAAGCGAGTGCCTGTGTATGTGTGAATAATACGAATGTATAAAAATGCATAGGTATTTTTCTATATGTAATTTATCTTATTACCTATACCTATAATATATCCCATGTGCATTATATATGTATATATGTGTGTATGCATGTATGTATGTGTGTGTGTAATAATAAAATATGTATTACATATGCATTACATACAAATGCAACGATCCTCACATAACATTGCTTTTTCCATGGTAAATCTCAGTCTTAATCTCAGGAAAAACAGTTTTGCTCTTTCAGTTTTAAAAAACCTTTACAAATTTTACAAAGCTGTGAGTTTTCGTTGCGCCTGTAGGTTGTTCCTGTTTTCACCGGATTCAGGACATTTCGGTCCTGTGAATGAACAAAAACAAGTGAACACACACACACACACACACACACACACACACACACACACACACACTCACACACACACACACATGCACAAACAAATATCAGATGTTCGAAAATATGATGGCAGGAGTTGTCCAGATGCAGTCTGGGAAATGCCTTCTGTATTTCCCATCCGGTCTTCCAGCATTCCAGAGCGGAGCCGCATTCAGATTTCAGCTGTTCCTCTCCAGCCGCCGCTCAAAGCAGAGGAGAGCGCCGCCACGCTCCTGATCATTTTTCTGAGTGAAAACATAAGGCTTGTTTGCGCTGACTCTCAAGAGACTGTGGGTCCTCCCTCTCTCTCTCTCTCTCTCTCTCTCTCTCTCTCTTTCTCTCTCTCTCTCACCCTCTCTCTCCCTCTCTTCCCTTCTCTGTCTCTGTCACTCTCACTCTCTCGCTCTGTGACTGTGCGTGTTTGACCGGAGGCTGAGCATACATGGGAAGTGAGAAGGTGCAGCCACACACACACACACACACACACACACACACACACACACCCACACACTCACACGCGCGCAGTGACACTGCCTGACTCAAGCTCCACATCTACAGGGGGGACCTCATCTGCTGGCGGAGACACCACTGAGCCCACCTTGGTGTGAGAAGATCCAATCCACGCTGGAGGAAAGCACCACATTAGAAGACCCCAGAATGCTGGGTGGTCCAGACTGACCAGATGAACTTATCCAGCCACTATAGTGGATGGTGGTCTCACTTCCTAAAAACGTCTCAACTCTGATCCAATCAGCCCGTCCTAAGACCGGCCGGTATGCGACGGGACCGGTTCCTGCTGGCCGTCACCTTGACCACTGTCCTGGCAGCTGATGTCTACTTTGTGCTTCTTCCCAGGCTGAGAGCCTGGTACCACCTGTCCAGGAGTGGCTGCACCTGCCTGGGGGATAATAGCACCAAGTATGGGGGACCAGCGTCCCAGAAATGGACCTCAAACGGCAACTTGACCTCTGAGCGAGGGTCCAAGCTGGAGAGGCTGCTTGGTCACCCTCTGTACAACATTGGTCTGCCAGAGCTAAGTCCCGACGAGAGGCTGCTGGAAGAAGAAGAGCTGATGGGGTACTACAAGAGGAAAGTGACCCGTTGGCAGAGGTCAGTGCATGCAAAGTTTATCTCCATTTTTGTTGCTTTTTGGACCTGTTATCTTTTCAATTGTGTGAAAAATTCACAGTGAATGGACCAATGGAAATGGTCCCAAATTAAGAGAGAAGACAAGACCTTCACAAAAACTACAAAATAGTTTTATATTATGAAAAACTGTACACTATACAAAATATCATATAAATTTAAATATATACGTTTGCGTGTATGAAAGTTTGTGTATAGGAATGTGCTTCGAAATTAACTTCCATTTAAACTTTGGAAGGTTTTTTTCCCTTCTCCTGTAAAGCCACAATTTTTTTTTTTTGCCATCTGCAAATGTTATAAAATCTGCATGGCTTGAGCATCACCTCAAACTGTGTATAGAAATGTCTGAGGTTCATTTTCTTCTCACAGACGAACGATATTCAAAAATTTCGCAGATAAAACTCAGTTCTATGCTGTATGGCTGAATTCTTTATTTGTCTATTTTTAAATATTTTTTATGTAAAACGTTTAAACTTTTTTTTCTACCATAATTCTCATTACTGTGCCACGTTCACACATCTGATTCTCATTAATATCTTTATTATTTGTATGTATTTTTTGGCCTTATAATTAGAAAAAAATATATTAATGTTAAGGTTTTCCTCGTAAAGTGAAAAATACAAAAAAAATAAATAAATAAAAAAGTGGAAAAGGAAAATGGGTCTGTGAGCCTGGGGTGGCACGGTGGAGGAAAGTGATGCTGTGGGTGTGAATCCCGGCAGCAAGTCCAAAGATATACATGTCAGGTGAACTGGAGAAGCTAAATTTGCCCCTATGTGTGAGTGTGTTTGTCATTGTGTCTGCCCTGTGATGGACTGGCAGGGTGCTTCTCCATCTTTAACCGCATCTACCCTCCCTACAGCAGCCCTCCCTGTGTATTTAAAACAAGGTACAAAAGCTGGTAATGATTCTCCACATCTTAAGAGAAAGTGGCGTAACATCTGGAGAAACAGCTGTGAGCTTCAATAAAATGTCAGGTCTGCTTTAAAACGTATCTAAGAGAAGCACTTATGCTATTGTGGTAAGACATTATTGAAGGGCGATGTTCATAAGGCAACATAACATCTACATAAGCCTTTTACTGCAACTGATATAAACCTACACTGACATTTATAAAGACCTTATTCCAAGTTTCAGTTGCCAGGTTAGTCCAGTAGTTGTTATGACAGTTGCCGTTGGTTGCAATAAGCCTTTATTAATGTTCATGTTGGCGTCAGGAATTACTTATGTAGCCTTATGAACAGTAAAGTGTTTCCTTTTAATTTGACGATTTCATTTTAGAAGTTTAGTTCATTTTTACGGCTCATGGTAAGTCATACCTTGTCCTGAACCACATCCGCAAGTCTGCTCCACCTTACGGAAGAGCTTGATGCCATCTCAGCAGGTCCAGAAATGTTTCCGAGATGAACTTACAGTAAAAGATTTGGGTGACTATTGACTTCCAGTTTTAGCGACATTATCCTCATAGCTCCACTTCTAAAGTAAAGAAGCAAAATTTGGACTCCAAACACGTCTCGCCTGATCAACCACATCTGGGATTGTTGGAACATCTTATTTTTCACTGGATGGTTCCTTTAAAATCATGGATGGTAGGTGTAAACAATTATGAAAAAGGTTGTCCTGCTGTTCTGAGGTTTTTGTCCAGAAAAACATGTTTGAATGTCTGGGTTTATGACACGTGGCTTCTGTTTGAGGGTCAGGAGTGTGAACAGCGTCACTGACACGACAGACTCATTCTATTATCAAGACCTTATTCCAAGTTTCAGTTGCCAGGTTAGTCCAGTAGTTGTTATGACAGTTGCCGTTTGTTGCAATAAGCCTTTATTAATGTTCATGTTGGTGTCAGGAATTACTTATGTAGCCTTATGAACAGTAAAGTGTTTCCTTTTAATTTGACGATTTCATTTTAGAAGTTTAGTTCATTTTTACGGCTCATGGTAAGTCATACCTTGTCCTGAACCACATCCGCAAGTCTGCTCCACCTTACGGAAGAGCTTGATGCCATCTCAGCAGGTCCAGAAATGTTTCCGAGATGAACTTACAGTAAAAGATTTGGGTGACTATTGACTTCCAGTTTTAGCGACATTATCCTCATAGCTCCACTTCTAAAGTAAAGAAGCAAAATTTGGACTCCAAACACGTCTCGCCTGATCAACCACATCTGGGATTGTTGGAACATCTTATTTTTCACTGGATGGTTCCTTTAAAATCATGGATGGTAGGTGTAAACAATTATGAAAAAGGTTGTCCTGCTGTTCTGAGGTTTTTGTCCAGAAAAACATGTTTGAATGTCTGGGTTTATGACACGTGGCTTCTGTTTGAGGGTCAGGAGTGTGAACAGCGTCACTGACACGACAGAGTCATTCTATTATCAAAACCTCTCGGATGCTCCTCTTGTGGAATGATCTCCACCACTGGGCCTCTGATCTAATGTTGCTCTTCAGGTTTCAGTGCATTTTAAATAAAGAAATGTTCCCAGGATGATTGGACCAGATCCTAGGAGAGAGTTCAAATCAGGGATATGTAAATGACCGTCATGGTGTGATGTGATTCAAGAGGTCTGTCGCTTCTCTGTGGACGCGCTCATCACACAGCAGGACGAACCATGAACAACGTGTTAGCGCTCCCATCGCCTCCAGGTCAGAAAACACAGGCCACATTTTCTGGCTGTCAGTGTCGCTCCGTGGGAGGGTTGATCTGTTCCCCTCTTGTTATGATATAACATCTCCACTCTACAGCCAGTAAATCGCAACGAAACCTGAAACCTGCTTACACTACGGCTCCACAGTCAGTGACATATCTAGAACTGATAAAACCTGCTTACACTACGGCTCCACAGTCAGTGACATACCTAGAACTGATAAAACCTGCTTACACTACGGCTCCACAGTCTGTGACATATCTAGAACTGATAAAACCTGCTTACAC
>JBBPCZ010163037.1:0-12358 GCA_037974445.1 Brycinus macrolepidotus
TATCTTGTCTTTGTAGTGTATTCAATTGAATATAGGTTGAAAAGGATTTGCAAATCATTGTATTCTGTTTTTATTTATGTTTTACACAACGTCCCAACTTCAATGGAATTGGGGTTGTACATTATGGATGATACTGATAATTAAATTTACTTCTAGAGTGAAATAATTAAAAAAACAAAAAAGCACCATACCCCTGTGGAGGGTTCTTGTCGAGCCAGCCCATCTTTATAACTGGAGTGAGGTGTGGGGTGGCGTCTGCTTTAGACTGGGCTAAAACCCGTCCTGTGACTGGCAGGTAGATGCTGTTCTGACAGCTGGGGATTGAGCCATAGTCCTCGATCCACAAATCCCTCCTGAGGCAGACAGAGACGAAAAGAGTGAGAAAAAGAGAAAATCCATGAAATCCCAGTTTAATAACATCACAAACACCTAAAAAAGCTTCTCACAGCTTTTGCAGCAAAAAAACATCCCTCATTTTATATGTACTTTACATAGATTCACAGCAATTTTAAGCCATTTCTGTTGGCCCATGAAATGTAGTTATATATTTAGTAATATCTATGTGGCAGAAACACAGCAAGCTGTGGTACATCACACTTTCTCTGAGGAAATGTCAGTGAAGATACGGCGCAAGTCTAAGTGCGTAAACACACACACAAAGCAGTTTATAACTACTATGAATGATAAAAGAATTATGCTTCATCATTCATTAACTACTATCCATTATTAATAACTATCATTAATTAACTGTCAAATTATTCAGCAACTACTATGAACTATGCAACAACTGTGATGAGTTATTCATTACACTACTACACATTATTCACAACTATCATTAATTATTAATGAACTGCCACACATTACTCAATAACTACTATGAATGATCTTGGTATTATGAATCATTATTGATTAACTACTATACATTATTGAAAACTATTATGAATTATTCAGTAACTACTATCAAGGAATTACAATGAATTACTGAGTAATTACTATAAATGATTCACATCTATTATGAATTATTCTTTTACTATTATAAATTATCCAGGAATAATGATGAATTATTCACGATCTACTATTCACTATCAAAGTCAAAGTCAAAGTGAACTTTGTCATCTCAACCATATACAAGTATACAGAAAGATGAAATGATGAAGCTCAGGCTCCACAGTGTACATATAGTGCAACAGACATAAAACATTGTGAAAGAAACAAAACAGTGCAATAAGAAGTATAAAATAATGTAAGAGTGAGATTTAACCTGTCCTGAGTGTGCTCTCTGTGCATTGTATATAAATAGAAGTGAATTAAAATGTGCATCGGTTGCAAAAAGTATGACAGTATAGCCAGTACAGCCAGTGTAAACAGTATAACAGTATAAAACAGTATGAAACAAGTGAAAATAGCAGCTTGAGTAAACATTCTTAAAGGTTTGTGCGTTCTTAAAGAATTGTGCAAACAGTATGACAGAATAGACAATAAAACCAGTATACAGACTGTATAACCATAACTATCATGAATTATTCAGAATACACTATGAAATTAACCCATACGTTCTGCAGTTATGGGAGTGAACTAAAATGTGGACGCACACACACGCCTTTTGTTTCTAAAGTGTTTAAAATAAGGTGTAAAAATGGATGGGTTCCCATCAAGAACCATCACAGGTTCAAAAAATCAAAAGCTCACTTACTTGTCCGGCACAGGCTCATAACAGTGGTCACTCTCATCATCCAGTAGTTCATCATCACTGCACAGGCTGTTGTAGCGGTGCTTGGAGTGTGAGGGAACTGGCAGGAACGCGCTCTAATGGACAAAGCAATGGCCAGTCAAGAGCCTGTTCGATTCTACTGGACAATAATAGTCAAGTATTCAATTATACACTACTGAAGGGCACCCCCCCCCCGTTAGTTTATTAACTACTGTTAATAAATTAATGAACAAACTTCTATAAATTGTCAGGTAAGATTGATGTGTGATACTTTAATAATGTGTGGGGTACGTTTCCCCCATGCAAGATGCAAAAGAACAACCTCCTCGCATCAGAAACACACACTTTTCATGGTCTTCAACAGTCACACACACTCTCACACACACCTTATCTGCCATATCTAAGGGATCACCGTTTCCACATTTGGGCTTGTCAGGGTCCTCATACTCATCTGAACTGTCCGAAGAGTCCACCAACCCTAGACAATGAGAGGGAGACACAGAGAGAGAGAAAATTGGAGAAAAGATATAAGGTATGAAAAAAAATTGAAAAAAAGAAACAGAACTACATGAGCAGCATGAGTTAATGTGAGCAGGAAACATTAATTAAGTAATTAAGGATTAAAAGAAATGTAAAATAAAAAAAAAAGTAAAAAAAAACAATAATAATTTGGTTAAACGTGTAGCCACATTCACAGGCTGATTAATTTTAATTGAACCACAACAAACAGTGACACCCGTCTTTTTTTATAACTGACCTTAGCTTTAGTGTCTTGAGCCTGCTTGTGTTTGTTCTATGCTGGCTGCCTTAGCTGTGATGGCACAGGCTCTCTCACAGACACACAACTGAAAGGTGACACGACCACTTGGTCTCTCTCCCCATATATTACAGATGCGACTTGACCACAAAAATCAATTTTTTTAAACAATACTCAGCCCCGATCAACCGATCATAAATCTGAATATACGCGCACTGCACAGGATATTAACGAACGTTTTGAAACTGGAACCATGCCAATACTTCAAAAACTGTAGGAGGGGAATAAAAGAATAAAAGAGCTATAAAAAGAATAATAAAAAAATAACTTGTTGATGTTTAATGAGTCAAACCCAGTGACACTTACAGGATGACAGAGGAATTCTTTAGTGCTAAAACAAACAAACACAGCAGAGCTGGTTGCTGATTGGACCAAAGTTGACCAAATGATCAGGAGAGTCCACTCACAGTTCTGAGAGGGTTGTAAAGGAACGGCTTTCTTGGGGCTTTCCTGATGGGATCTGGGCCTTGGTGTAATGTGCGGAGCTGGTTCCAGGTCTAAGAGATCGTCCACTGGAGAGGAACTGGAAGGGATTAGAAGAGAAGAGAGGTTATACATGCAGATGATATACAGATGATACATTATTACTAATGCGATACGCAGCTTTTCACATCAACAGTCACAATAAACACCACTAAGAAAAGAACTACCTTCTGTTAGTGCCTGTTGTAAATACCTGCTGCACCCTTGTGTTATTAGAGAAAGAGAGAGAGAGAGACAGACAGACAGAGAGAGAGAGAGAGAGAGACAGAGAGACCGACTGAGAGAGGAAAGTAAGAGTTAAGGAGATGGAGGGAAAGTGAGAGACTGAGGGGGGCAGGGGAGAGAGAAAGATAGGGAGAGACTGAGAGAGAATAAGAAAGACAGAGAGAGACTGAGGGAGGAAGAGCGAGAGAGAGAAGGGAAGGAGATGGAATGGGTGATGGGACAGGGAGATAGAAGGGGGAGAAAGAGGACAAGATGGGGGGGGGGGGCAGAGTGTTACATCACTAGGTTTCAGAAGGAATTTCCCAATACCCTTCTGGTTCCCCCAACCCGAGTCCTTCCACCCCCACCCAGAAGGGAGCAAACTACATAATTCTACATAATTCGAAAATGTCTTGACAGAGTGGCTTAACTGACATGCAGGGTGAGGAGAAGAACTGGGCAATTTTTCATTAAAATTTTCATTTAACTAATTCTTTATATTTGAAGAGACTTTAAATGGCTTGCTAGTCCTATAACCCCTGTTTGTGGAGGAAGTCTACATGCGGGGTCCAACAGCCTGACGGCTAATACACGGGAAGTTGGCTAACATTTCCTTGCTGCTGACGGATATGAATATCCAAGGTCACTATGGACCGTCACTGGAAGTCACCCTTCCTCCACTTCTGTTAAGTAAGCCCTATTTTGTTTACTCAGTGTTTTTTTTTTCAATATCCCTGAATTGAAACTTGTTGAATTTCCCCACTGTTCACTCTAGCAGGTCTCGGTTCATTAGCAGGCCTGTCCCGTCCTCTTCATAGCTGCCAAACTGAATTAACTCTGCACCCCCCAACCTGAGTGGTGGCAGCCCAGTGGAGCAGCTTTAGAATTCAGCTTTGATTCATTGGTTTGAGCTGCCGTCGCACAACACATTGGTTCTGTTATTTCAAATCTGGCCTTCGCAATACTGATATATCAGCCTCTAACCCCAGGCTGCCCAAAGTGTGGTCCTCAGGGATCCTTTGGCTTGTTTGATTTGTGCTGTCAGAAATAGACCCTAACACCACATCCTGAACTCATGAGAGAACATCATTATCAATTTTATCACTAAGCAGCTTATTGTGATATCATTTAGTGAGATCATGGAGCTCTGCTCTACTGGAAAACACCTGGAGGAACTGTGTATCAGAAGACTTTTTGAGGGGGCATGAGCTCTCGAAAATATCAGATATATAGAGCATAGGGACGTGAGTTCTCAAAAATTTCAGAAGTGTTGTGCTTGAGTTCTCAAAAATATCAGGCAATATGTTTGGGGGACATGAGTTCTAGAAAATGTAAGGAGATTTGTAAAGGATTGGGCCATGAATTCTCAAAAATATCAGATTGGGGGAAGTTACTTCTTGAAAATATCAGGAGACACATCAGGGTCATGAGATCAAGAGATATCAAGAGATGTGTAAAGTGTCCATTTGTCATCCGTGAACACACCACAGCGTAGCACACAGTGTGAAAAGCACAAAATTGTTCTCTGCATTTAACCCATTCACCAAGTAAAGCAGCGGGCAGCCAGGAATGCAGCGCCCGAGGAGCAGTGTGTGGGGACGATGCCTTGCTCAAGGGTACCTCAGTGGGGCCACTGGCAGTTCTTGGATTCGAACCCACAACCTTCCGAACACGGGGGCAACTCCCGAACACCAAGCCAACAAGATACCCCAGGATGTGTAGAGCATCTTGAAAATATTAGGAGATGTGTTTGGGGGGGGTGAGTTCTGGGAAACATCAGGAGACGTGTTTGAGGGGCATGAACTCTCAAAAATATCAGGAGATGGGGACTCTTAACTGTACCTAATCTGTTAGCCATAGACTGCCAACTGCTTGTATGTCTCTATACAAAGGTCGTCTATTGTTAGAGACTCTCTTTCTCTCTCTCTCTCTCTCTCTCTCTCTCTCTCTCTCTCTCTCTCTCTCTCTCTCTCTCTCTCTCCAGGTCGACCAGAGGAGGATGCGTTCCCCTTTTGAGTCTTGGTTCCTCCCGAGGTTTCTTCCTCCAGCTTAGAGAGTTTTTTCCTCACCTCTGATGCCTTTGTCTTGCTCACTAGGGGCCGGCCCTGTAAAGCTGCTTTGTGACAACATCAAAATTAGGAAAGTATTAGCAAAGTACAGCGGTGATGCTGTTATTCCTGCAGCCCTACACAAGATGCCCTATACTAATCGAAAAGATTCTCTCAACATCTAAATAAATTATGACTGCACTATTTTATATACTTCTGGGTATGCTGGACTCCATTTTTAAATAATCCCCCGACACCTGTTTCAGACAGGATTAACCCAGACACACTATATTGTTTTCTAAGGCTACTAGTTGATATCAGAAATGAGTTCAGAAAAGTCTGAAACTGTGTAGTAATACATGTGTATGGAGCTGAGGAACCAAAGTTAAATGTTTAGTCTAGACCCACAGAGCAAGATGACAACATCCAAAACAAAGTGCAAAACCTTTCTAGCAGCTTTAGCCCTGAAAGAGTATAAAGGGCTCCGCAGGAGCTGAGAGAAAGCCCTTCGTGTTCTTACCCAAAGTTGTTAATATCCTTAAAACAACGGGCCTTCCTCCAGTTTGGGCTGACAGTAGTGACTCACAGTATAGACTCACAGTAGTGATCTATTGTCCAAATGAAGCAACACAAGACCATTACTGCACACTTTCAGTTTACACTGGGCAACTCCAGTAAAGTTTCTCACACAACGTTCTGCTGGTCAGCTTGACAAAGTGACTCAAGTTCATCTTTGTTGTGTCATTCCCACACAACTGACGTGCGCATTTAATTGGTATTACAGTGCCTATAGCCTACATTTTTGTTGCATTTTACAGTTCTTGTATTTTCATGTGACTATAGATCTGAACAAATGTTAGTTATATTTTGGTCAAACCTTTTCAAAGAAAAAGCAAAGCTTCTTTCTTGGCGACCCCCCTGCGTGAAACCAGCCTCAGCCCTGATTGCAAAATTTTGCCATTGCCCCACTGCTGGTGATTCCCATATGATGCAACTGGGATGGCGGGTTCTCGTCATGCATCTGAATGGTCTATATTTAAAGGACGTACGGTCAGACATGAGACCTGTTTCACAACTGTCACACTGCTCATATGCCCATAATTTAACACTATGAGTGGGGTGACTAGAGGTAATGGTTGCCTAATATTATAAAACTAAAAAAATTACGGTAATCCAACAAGGACAGTTTTACATCATTAGTTTACCACATACAACACATCAACATCAACACACTGAGAGTGTTGTCACTAACCGATCTTCAGGAAATGTCCTACCACCGCTCCACCCAGGGGCCTAGTTGAAGCTTTAGCCCAAGTTCTGCTAACAAGGTCGGCAAAACAATCCAGAAATGCATAATTTTTCATCCCCAGTAGCGGCACTTCTTAAGGATACGAACATGATCATTCTGGCCTTATTAAACTGCTGCTGGTCAACAGCAGTATGCAGTAAGGTGAGCATCGCCTAAATGTTGGTTAACAGACTGTGTATAACTTCTCACTGTGACCACACAGATGGGAAGATCACTTTAATGAAAGTGACCAACGCCCTAACCACTAGACCACCAGCTGCCCCAAAATGAGGAGTCCCACACCTTTTAGGTCTCTACTGGACAAATACTAAAAGAGCAAATGTTCCTTTTCCAAAAGCGTATTCTCATGCACATTCTTTATTTGGGATGACAGAGTCCTAAAGATGCCCAAAGATATAGGTACTGTGATGTCACAGTTGTATGCATAGGTTCACCTCCAGTCAAAGTTTTGTAAAAGTGAAAATGAGTACACATCATATCAAGTACATACACAAAATCTCTAGAATTTCTATTCATTTTAGAGTTCAACATACAGGGAAAAAAGAAATAGAAAATGTTAAACTGTTAAATTCTCCAAATAAACAGTGATTGTATGAATGTACAGTAGTGTGTTCCCTTTTACAATTTTGATTCTTAAAAATCAACCAAGCATGTAACTCAAACGGGTTACATTTTGGTTCATTTTTCCCAAAATTGTTAAATCCAGCAAATAACCCCCCTAAAACATGTAATTTGACCAGAATACCAGTAGAATATTTCAGCAGAATCATGCACCCAGCCACACTGCTAACATTGGTCAGGAATGGTTTGAAAAACACGACAAAAAGTTTAAGGTGTTAACTTGGCCTCCAAATACCCCAGATCTCAAACCAATCGAGCATCTATGGGATGTGCTGAACAAACTAGTCCAATCTATCCTCCAACCTGAAGGATCTGCTGACATCTTGGTGCAGACACCACAGCACACCCTCAGAGGTCTTGTGGAGTCCATGCCTCAACGGGTCAGAGCTCTTTTGGTGGCACAAGAGGACCTACACAATAGTATGCATATAGTCTTGATGTTATATGTAAGGCATAACAGTAATTTTTAAGAGTGATTTTGAGAGCTAATGCTCTAGTATACTAGCACACTCACTTGGAATTACGAACAAAAATTCAAAGTCTGTTTGGGACAGCCCTAGATTTAACTGTAATCATACCTAAAAGCAAAATTTGCAGGAACAGGCTTCCTTTTTCACGCTTTCATTGTGTCATCTTTGGACAAACCACACATAACCTTAGACAGAGCAGTAAGTAAATGAGGCAAATGAGAAACAGTGCACTGCCTTTTTTAAGCTTAATGGTGATCTGTGTAAAGTAGAATTGCATGAGAGAACTTTATCGCAATGTTTCGTTACTGTCCAGGTGGTGGACAATAGCTCATATTCTGTACCATGTCTCTGCAGTATTATCATGAATGACATGTTAACTAAGAGTTAGCTTAATGAAATCTGGCCTGGATTGTGCACATTTTTAAAAATGTAAAAATATAACAAGGATCAGTGTACTGGTCAAAGAAGTTTGACTGGTCTTTGCCTCATTTATATGACAGATCTCATGTGGGGCCCAGTCCTCACACTCGGTTGTTTTAGGTGAAATGCAGCCGTATCAGTTCCCTGCAAGACAGGATGATTTTAAGTCAGATGGAGCACTACCCGTTCTGGACTGAGAACCAAACATCCAAAAACAAGACAAATCTGAAGCGTTTCCTCACAGTCCACTTTCGTCCAACAGCTAATGTTCCTGTTTTGTAGAAATCGAACAGTTGTCCTGCATCTCTGTCTTATAGTGCAGTGTTGGTGTTATCTACCCGCAGTGACCGCAAAAGAAATGTTGGCCACCAGAACGGACCCAAGATCAGATGGTTTTTGGGTGGGCAAGTGGAACCAAATAAAATATAGAGCCTTGTGAAAGCAAAGTTATGAACATTTTTTCAATTCCAATTTCTATTCTTGGTGTGAGCTTACAGAGTGCAACTAACAGTTTTCTGTGTTTTAATTACAAATAGTAATACAGTGGTATAGAAAAGAATCACCCCATTCAAAATATTCACATTTTGTTGCTTTGCAGTCACAAATGAAAGCAGGCACAAAAGACTATTTTTCCAGCTATTTACTTAATGCAACTCATAACATTCAAGTGAAAAACACGATAGCAACAGCTTAGAAGAAAAATTAAAGGACAGAATCACTGAGATGGGTAAGGGATCACCCCCTTTTAAAAAAACTTGTAAACACCATCAGGTGTAACTAATCACCTTCTCTACTGTACACCAAGCTGACCTGTGATTAACTGTAATCGTTTTGAGTTGTTCAGCATAAAAATAGCTATTCCTGGAGCATTCCAGTGCTTGGTACTGCAACTGAAAGCAAAAAATCAACTCTGGTTTTTGCCAAAATGCACCTTGAAGATTTTGAGGTCAAGCGAAAAAGGTGTTATGGTCAGAATCAAACTACTTGGCCTCAACACCAAAAGGTACATCTGGCAGAAAGCCAGTACAGCTGACCATCCAAAGAACACCATATCTATAATAAAGCATGGAGGTAGTGGCATCCTTTTGTCTGCAGCAGCGATTGGGGTACTTACCAGGATAGAAGTTAAAATGTGTAAAAAAGTAAAAATGTGATTATTTTGAAGAGGGTGATACTTTTCTATATCCACTGTATTCGTTAGAGCTACCGTTTGCAGAAGTAGCAGCTTTACGTCTTCCGGGGTAAAGATGTACCAGCTATAGCAATAAACTGAGGTCAGGACTCTACTATAGTCCACTATAGGACACCCACCTTTTCTTTTTTGAGTTACTCCGGGCTCACAATCACTTAACCTTCAAGCATCATTATCTATTTAAAAAAATGTAGTTTTATGCAAGGAATTTTACCACAGGACGTCCGTAATGCTTATGACCAATTCACATGGGCAAAGAAATCTATGTATAAATGACAAAGACGGGAGGAGACACTGGATTTATACACTAAAAATTATCCGTACACAATGCATTTGGATGCTCACAAGAAGAAAGTCCAGATATTTAAGATTAGAGATGGAAATCAATTTATTTGTATTCTTTAAGTATGTTTGTCTTTAAAATGTCTGCAGACAAATATCTTACTTTGATTATTAAAAAAACTGGTGCACCTAAGATTAGTATGACAATAACATTATAGATGAAAAAAATTCCACTGAAGGGGGACTTTGGATGGCTTTAAAATCACTGAGTAACACCAGTAACGATCACATCACCCCATATAAAACAGGTTCTCTCCTTGGGGCATTTCCTAGTAGTTTGCTCCATCCCTGTTAATGAAAATCAACAGCATGATACTACCACCACCATACTTCACTGCACTGAATAAATTTCCTGAGGCTTGGACTGTGCTAGGCTTGCTCCACACTAGGCTATTCCCAATTCTGTACACCAGTCCTTGGCTATCAATCCAGTACTTCTCACTGAAACACCTAAACATTCGGATATTACACTGCACCCTTTTTTAATTTATGCATAATTTGTATGACTTTTTCTCTAAGATGTTGGCAAACTGGTGAATAAACGGGTGGGGATAAACTGCTGTAGATTAAAAAGGGAGTGAATGTACATATTGAAACAATATTTCCATACTTCAAGCCTTTTTAAGGAAAGTAATGATATAGGCTTTAATATATTGCAATTGCAATATGTAGCAGTATAACTGCAATACTGATATATGGTTCATACTGTGCAGCCCTACATCAACATATTGTGATATTGCAATGAGAAACTAAAAATATGCGGTGGACAATGGACATTCTATTATGATTGCTCCGCTGCATTGTTTGAACACCAAGTTAGCACCAGGGAGCCCAAAGACAACAAACCTACAGCAGACTAGGGCTGCGTAATATGGACAAATTCAGTACTGTGATTATACTGCTACGTATTGCGACTACTACGCCTTTCAATATAATGTTAATTAATGTCCATACCATTACTTTCCTTAGAAAGGGTTGAAGTATGTAAATATTGTTTTAAAGTGTAAAGTGTTCAAAATGTACGTTCACCCCCCCATACTGTCTACAGACCGTTTTTCCTTAGTAGGAAAAATGGCCCGTTTTCAAATGATACATTTTGTGACGCCACAAAACCAACACATTTACAAATATCTCCTTTTTTAACAATATATCTCTTTATTAGCAGCTTACAACAGTTTATCCCCACCCACTGCTGAAGTGTTTAAAGAAGAATGTGGAGATGAGCTACAGCGAAGGTAAGCAGAGTTGGTTTCCCTCTAGCAGATGAAAAACCACAGCACTGTCCAAGTCAAACAGTAACAAACTACACTGCGACAGAAAATAAACACCAACACAAGTCAGAATGATATATCACCTGTCAAACATTTGGAAATATCTAGTTTTTATCATTACTGCTTTTCCCCACCCAAACACTTTTTCTGCTAATTAACTTTCAGAACTTTCCTGTCCAAAACCTTGTCCTACAACTTCACAGGAGTAGGCAAATACATCCTTAACTTATAATGGACATTAATGTAATGTAAAATTTTTTTACAAGTAATTTTGGACCACTTCACTTAGTCTGATTGCCATGACTTTTTTAAACAATGTAATAACAGCTAGGGCTTCCAAATCATACGAAGAAATAAAAAAAAAAACAACAACAACAAAAGAAATTAATCTACAAGGTTTCATCCCAACAGAATACTATGTAGCAGGGGTCTCCAACACCATTAGGTCACTGCTTGTTTTTGAGCAGCTCACCAACAAATATATATATACAATGTTCCCATTTCAGTCCACTCAAACACACACAGATGTCACATCAAGTGACATTTTGCCATCCCATACGAAAGAAAATTTTGCTACACCCAGCTTCAGTCCAGTCACAAATCTACTGTTGTGTGTGGGGAGGAGCATTTTTAACATATTTGTTACTTTGTAAACAGTCATTTGACCAAAATGTCCAGTGGCAAGTATAGCCTGGAAGCGAAGTTAAGTGGTGGGGAAGTTTCCCTTCGACTCAATATGACCAAAACAGCAAGTTTTAGGAATCTTTAGTTCGCTTTCCATGACAGGGAGGACAACAGAATGTGGCTAAATACGAGAACTCCAGCTACAAAGTCCTAACTGAGCACACATACGTAACCCAACACACACAAACATACAAAGACACATGATCATTAGACCACTACTACTACTTCTCATGGCAAGAACAACTCAAACAACAAGAACATTTGAAGAAACGTCCTTAAAAAGACGCAATACAAAAGAAATGTCAGAGACAGACATGTCGTGTGAGTGAGGGGACTCAGATGGTGTGCAACAGTAAGAAAACAAGCACAAGATGAAAATAAAGAGGGAGAGTGGAAGCACTTCTTTTGTTCTAGATCAACTCACCGGTTCCAGTTGGTCCAAAAGGGTCATAACCTGCTATCCAGACATGGCTCAGGACGAAAGAACTTTCGACTGGGAGGAAAAACCAACGGCTTCGAGGACAAGAAGAGAAGTAGTGAACGAGACAGGTGACCGCACGAAAGAGGCGGAAGAGGAGAGCGCTTTTAGAAAAGCGTGAGCGTTTGCGTCTGTATATGGGACTGTGTACTCGAGTCTGCCACCATATTTTGGGGCGACTTCAAAACACTGACTTCCTGAATCTCTCTCACACACACACAGGCACACACTTACATACCACAAGGGTGACCCCACATTCGCACGGTGTCCGCCTGAAAGAGAGAGAGAGAGAGAGAGAGAGAGAGAGA